>JANHJO010007647.1:260364-271805 GCA_032468235.1 Pseudoxyrhopus heterurus | reverse complement strand
GGACTCCGGGGGATGGTAGAGGACAGGAAGGCCTGGAGGAACGTTGTCCATGGGGTCGCGATGGGTTGGACACGACTACGGAACAACAACAACATGAAATGTTCTGTAACAGAAATAAACATGGTTTGCATCTTATTAATCTCTAGGGTAATTGCTTAGCACTGAGATGCAAAAGGCCAGAAAATTCAGGTGGTGGGGGAATTATATTTTTTTCTATTATTTTCCTGGGCCTTTATATTTTGAAATATAGACATAATATTTCTGCAAAAAAAATAGTATGCGCATAGTTGATAATATCCTACTGAAGATATCCAGCATAGATACTAGAAATCATACAGTGCAGTTAAAGAGCTCTGTTCCATGAGCATTTCCATTTGTAAAACGTTGGTTACTTTCGGGAATAGCGGCTTTTGTTAGGCTAAAAGAAAGAGTAAATTAGCCTCATGAGATGCTTGTGCTCCAAGGCCAATTTCTCATTTACCAATTCTTGTTAGGTTATTACAATAGGAGGCATTCCCTGCAGAAGTATAATGAATCCCAAGAAGATAAAATCTGTGCCAGAAGAGACTAAAGTCCTAGCCAGTATAATATTATTTCTACAATGACTAATCTGATGGTTATGGGAAGCTCAGAAGAATGTGAATGAAATAGCATGCTCTTATTCCTCAGCAACTGATATTGAAATGTATAGTGTTTATAGAGATACAACAGAGAATTCAAGATTTATTTTTCTAAGACCATTATTTAACCACAATTTGGGTGGTTTCTTAGACAAAAAGATTACCAGCTGAGAACAAAAAAACCTGATTTTCATGACATTTACATCTTATATATGTCTATTTTCCTGTTTAGAAATAGTAACTTTAACTGAAATGGGAATGTACAGTAGCACTGTAACTCTTGTCATAGAGAGAAAATTGTGACTTGTTAGGCATTACCAACAAGTTGATAGAAAATTCTAAGACTCTTGGTACCTTTAAACTGGGCTTGGACTAGACAATCCTTTAAAAAGTGACTGTCTGCTGACCAGTATTCCTTCTGTAAAGAAGGAAATAAACATAACCCTACCCATAAACACAGAAGAAATTTGCCTACTCATATTAAACTAATTTGAGCTACTTGCTACTAAGGGCAGCAAGTCATTCAAATGAAAGAAAATCAAGTTTTTGGTGGGCGTTTCCACATGTAAATAAAAACAAAAAAGAGATTCAGCTGAGCTTTTCCCAACATCCGAACAGCGCCTGTTCGATCTGCTTGATTTATAGAAAAGGAAATCGTAGTTTTGAATTTATAATATAGTTTAGCACTGTTTTGGTTATCATTTTAAAAGGTTCTAATATAGAATTTCATTGTCAATAAGATTTGAAGTGTCAGTATGGAAAAATAAACACTGTGTGATTGCTATATGAGAGTCACACTTTAGCTGGGAGATTTTGGGCCAAATGTTCTTTCTCTGCCCTATGAAGAAAGGCAAGGGCAATGTTTAGAAAAACATTGCCAAGAATACCCACATAGACTTAACAGGCAGAACCAGGAGTCAAGACTGACAGGAAGGCCTGTGCTCACATGCACAAAAGATCTTTTATAAAATTAAAATTACCTTTACTTATGATGTATGTAAGAACAACATATCAAGAGATTAGCTCTATCAGCAGTCTCCTGAACCTGACAATAACTGAAACTGTCATAGAGAATCATATGAGATTATTAAAAAAAATAGAGGTTTAGGGGGGTCATTTGGGGATCTAGCAAAGCCCTTGTGCCAGTGGAACTTGCAATGTTGTTGTCCAATATCCTCACTATGTTCTTAACAATCATTAATCGTGTTGTTGTGAGGAAAATAGCAGGAGGAAGGAGCATTAGGTATGTTTGCCATCTTGAGTTATTTATAAAAACAATAAAGGATAAAAAAAATCTAATAAAAATTTTCCACAACCCCCACTTGCTGAACACTTTCTCGTGTTGTATTCAATTTTCTTAACCTCTGTAGTTTGAAATATTAAACTAGATTTTACATTGCTAGGAAATCTAGAATTGCTATTCTCATTTAGGTCGAGCTGACACAGTATTTAATCTGATGTAACTTGGGATGGTATAGGAGAAGAGGTGAAGAGGTGAGCACAATATAATGAGAACCTAGGGATTAATTAGGAGGAAGATCTGAGATTTGCACACTTCCTGGATACATATAGGCTTCCTTCTACTTTACAGGCCATGTCTGCTTTGAATAGGTTTTTATATATCAAAGCTTAAGCTATGGTTAACATTTCTTTCAATGGATATTAAATGTTAGACCTTTTTATCAATGCATAACTTGAACAATGAAAATGAATTTTACACCTAAAACATCACAAAGCTGACCCTGGACACTTTGATTCAATTATTTGATTCCAATGTGCAAATTCTAAATGTAGCTCTATGGGTTCTGTTTCCCAGAAAATAGAAATTAGCTATTCAGAATTTAGTTGTAGAGTACTAGGGTCCTGCAAATCCAGTAAAAAAGATGTTGTACAACAGATTTGATGAATACATAGTACCTATCACTGGATCAATAAAGTACAGGCAGTCTTCAACTTACAACCACAATGGAGCCCAAAATTTCTGTTGCTAAGTGAGATGGTTGTTAAGTGACTTCTGCCCCATTTTACAACGTCTCTTGCCACAGTTGCAAGTGAATCACTGCAGTTGTAGTTAGTGTCATGGTTGTTAAGTGAATCTGGCTTCCCCATTGACTTAACTTGTCAGAAGTTTGCAAAGGGTAATCACATAACCCTGGGATACTGCAATCATCATAAGTATGAACCAGTTTTGTCAAACGCTCAAAATTTAATCATGTGACCATGGAGATGCCACAACAGTTATAAGTGTGAAAAATGGTCATAAGCCCCATTTTCAGTGCCATTATAACTTGAACGGTCACTAAACGAATTGTTGTAAGTCAAGGACTACCTGTAAGTGCTTTCCTTCAGCTTCATGTGGCTGCTTTATAAGCTGGTCCTGGCTGTCTGTAGTCTGTGCATGCAAACAGAAGGCAGTTGAGAGAAGATTACAAAGGAGCCATAAATAGATGGGCTTCTGTATGGATTCAAATAGGTTGGTTCATACTGCACTTATATATAATAGCTTCACTATTCTCAAGATGTAGTTGAAGACATTCTTTATACTTCCATATGTTACATATCCCAATATATTTGTGAGCTTCCACCAAATAAAACAACAACCCAAAAACCCTGCTATACTGTTGAACAATAAAGTTTCCTTTCTTCCATCAAAGTTTTAAATTCTATAATTATACTGAAAAAAAAGCCAGAAGGCAAAAGTTGAAGTTCCTAAGCTTTAGCAAGGCCATTTCTACCCTTTTCCAATAGGGGAACAAAAAAAATTAGAAGGTTGCTGTGATGGACACATTTTCTTAGAGTCCTTTTTCCACTTACATCCCATATGAAAGATAAAGGATAAATTGTCTTATAGTCCATAGGGACTCATTATGTCCAAGATCAGAGAATGGAGACATCTGCAACATAAGTAAACCCTAAAGATTTCAGAATCCTAATTTCTGATAACTCAAGAGCAGCAGGTTGAACACTCTGGAGGTATCTACAACCACCCCATAAACTTTGCCATAATTGGTTTGTTTTAATTACGGTAGTATTAAGCTACATACATTATTCAAACAAACACACACACACATACACAATGTAAAAGAGACATGCATTTTATCAGAGTAAACTCTATAATTTTTTTGGAATCCACAGTAGAAAAAAATACCAAAAAAAATATAAATAATAAATGACAAGTTTTAGGTTTCTGATTGGGCCAGAATTTGTTACTGGACAGTGCTTTACTGCAATCATTGACCACTGAGTAGGTACTATTAAAAACAAATTAAATTGGGAAAAGCTCAATTTGTAGTAATGGGTCTCATTCAGAAATAATTTCATGGAAACCAAAGTTATAGTTAAAATTAAACCAAGATTTTTCATCAACCTTCCAAATGCATCCCTTATGGACTTTCAAACTTTTCAACCCTTAGCGCTGAAAGCTATGTCCCTTTTTGATGTTAGGGGTTATGCTAATGACAGCTAAGGAATGATGCTCCTATTTACCAAGTTTAACTGGTATTAAAACAGTGGTTTTATTTAAAATATAAAGGGCCACTTTTATTTTAACAGATCTCAAATCCTGCAAGAACTGTTTTTCTTCTGACGATTGCTAATCTGTCCTGTTTCTTTCAAAGCATTTAAGAAAAATGATAAGGTGCTGCTATGATTTTAAGAAAGGGATTAAGAGCTGGAAGTCTTCCAATGCTACCACTAGGAGTATATGGATCCCAACAATTTCTCTGAGCTGTTATTCTCAGTGGTTAGCCATATACAGTTAAAAGTGTACTGTTGTGAGCTATTCATTTTCTTGCCTTAGCAGAGAGATCAGCTTGCTCTCATACCACATTTAGCAGCTTTGTTCCTTTCTTAATCAGGAACAAGGACTAGCTACTGCCCGCAATCCTTGACCACTAGAACTTCTATAGATACTTCATCCTGTTCTTCTCTTTTTTAAAAAATGAATCTTTTGTCCTTCGTATAATAGTGCCAAGATGATGACAGTTCTGAACTATACAAATTATTTGAATTTTCCCCACACGCATACCACGAGTTTGACTGCTGAAACGTAAGGTCAAACCTATCTGAAGGATTATGCTTAATAATTCTCTATAAAATAGTTTGCTGGAAGCACGAGAGCCACCACAGGCTTGTAAATAATAGCATTTATCATACTTTCACTGTAAGAAAAGACTAACATAGTCAAAGATTTCAAAAGTAACAGGTGTAGCTACAGTCTCTTTCAACCATGTTTTACTGGTCTTCATACATTATATTTTTAAATCCTTTGTATTATATAGAAGCAAACATTCTTCTCTAGATTCGAGATTGAGATGGAAGTGATGCATTTTTAACCTTATTTCTGTATGTAGCACATGAATTTTTACAGGAATAGATATTTGCTAATACTTCTAGACATAAGGTTATTTAGGACAAACCATTGAGGAGACAAAAAACTCATACCCTAATATCCATTCTGAATGTTAGAAAGTACTGATAAAAAGTACTTATTCATTGTTTCTTATTGTAAATGTAACATGTATCATATGTTTTACAAATTCATTAAATTGAAAAAAAAACACAAAAATAATCAACATTAGGCAACTCTCTCCTGAAAACATGACTTCAGTAACATTTTGAATGACAAATCCATAGAATTCAATTTCACAGTATAGCATGGACCAAGAGGGGCTCAACAAACATGAACTGTAAGATCAGTTATTGTTTACTGTCATTCTTTGAAACAAACTTAAGGTAGCATGCACACACACACTACAAAGTAGGTTGAAAACACTATGCTTTATATAAGATCTTTCAGCTTTGTCTCTCAATGAATATTAGGTATCCATTTCTCAGTTTAAATCCAAAAACGGCAACAGAAGAGGAGCTGTACCTCAGGACTGAACTATGGAGTTCTTGGTTTTCTCTGAGTGGATTATTTGCTTGAAAATTCAAACATCCCATTACTCAACCAGGTAATATTATCAGTGTGATGGACTGTGGGATTTGCTGGCTGTTTATATGTAGTAATTACCCCTGCGAGTTTGAGTGGAGGTGCATTTTCTTTCTTCATGGTTCCATGGCTATTGTTTTCTGCCTGATTGTTTGGTGCTTTCCCCTGCCTATCCAATTGTATTCTAGTCTTTTTATTTCTTTCCAACTTTTATTGTTTCTTTTGAATTATGTTTAAATGAAATTTATCTCTGTGTGTCCTTTGATGGCTGATTCCACTGTCACTCACTGGCTTTCATAGAAGTACCAACTGAAATAAATATTAAATAGGCAAAAATAAGCAAAGGAGTTCTGAATTAATCCCTATGCCATTGGTGATCGATTTTTGTAATCGATTTTCAACACAACTGACAAATCAGTGAGTGGAGTGCATCAATGATTTAGTGAAAACTTGAATTTAATGTCAGCAAAAGATTAATACCTTGAATTGAGTTTGCTATGAATGTGCAGGAGGTCCAGAAAAAAAATCCTTTTATGGTACACTGAAAGGAATTATTAAAACAAATACCAACACAATTCAGCTGGTTTATCCCACTTTGGTTGTCACTTCTGTCCCCATTATCCCTGCCTAGTTTTCTCCTGGAAGATTTAGGTGGTGATTCGAAATAAACTGCATTTAATTCAGTAATTCAGTTAACTTCTATATTAATGTCTAGAGTAGAAGACAACTAGTTTTTAAAATATGTTCCCATTCACTCTGTTTCCATTAACCTTCACAGATTGATTCAGGGATGCATTATTTGGGCACCTATCAGGTCATGTTAATTAAGAGACTCCTAACATTAATTTGGCAATTCCATGCTTATATTCTTTTTGTGTAAATGTGTGCTTGGTGGAAAGTGGGTCTAGGAGTACTTAAAGCACATGAAACCTCACTAAGGTTTATACTTGTATTTCTTTTCAATACAAGGCCAGGAAGTCTAAGGTCTTTACTGTCTTCCTTTAGAATGAGATATCATTCATTCATTCATCCATTCATTCATTTTGCCACCAACTTGCATGATTGCAATTCCAGATGGCTTACATCAACAAAATCAAATGAAAAACCCAAATTATAATTAAAACCAGAAAAATTAACAAAAACAAATTAAAAAAATTCAATATACCAATACCATATTAAATAAATTCCACCTACCCAAAATGGGCAGATCTATCAGACTGACCCACTTCCCAGGGGAGAAAACAAGCCTTTTAAAGCCTTTTTAAAACCCAACTAGGTCAAGACCAATCAAACTCCAGGGGGAAGGGGGGATTGTTCCAAAGGGCAGGCAATAGAACATCCACTGGCACTGCTGCTCAGGTTGGTTCTCAACCAACGAGGCAGAAATATTATGCAAAAAAGTTACTAGAGATCAGAATGCGATGTGAAGTCAACAACTTCCAGATTCAGTCATTGGGAGTTGGATGTCACACAAATAATAATAGTAATAATAATATTGGCATTGACAAAATCACATGTGTCAATTGCAAAAGGCAGCTTTACTTGAAACTTTACTTGAAACAGTTTATAACACCATTGCCAATACTAGGTCCTTGGGAAGGACTTGACAGGCGGATAAAAATGCCAAATCCAATTTGAACATCTGGCTGGCTGTGTGACAAACCATATTTATAAATAGGGCAAATGATTAAAATTGTCTTGCACTAACACAACACAAATTATGAACACACATGCAGAGAAATATGGAGGGAGCCCTGAGGAAGATAACTAAAAAAAAAAAGATATGCAGGAACAGTTAAGGGAAAAGACAAGACAATTTGATCTTGGGAAAGGGAAAGGTATGAAAAAGAAATTCAAAGTGACTGCTGTGATTCTATTTCACATACCGGATTGGGGGCTGGGCAGAAGGAAGATTGTTATTCTATTGTACACTAAAGTTACACTACTGTAATCTTGAGATGTCTGTGCCTGACATGGTCTAATTCAAAAGACTGATAACATGGATGCATGAAGGAGACAGAGCTTGCTCTGTGATGGCACAATATTGTTTTTGTCATTTTAATGAAAGGTTTGGACCCAAAAGATATTCTGTCTTGCAACAGGCTTCAGCTAAACCCAGACAAGGTGGAATGGCTGTGGATGCAAGAGATCTCTGGATCTGATTGTTTATCATCATTAGCTCTGGATGGGGTTGCACTACCACACACAGATCCGATGCACAACTTGGGGATCGTCCTGGATTCACAATTCCTGTTCAAAGAGCTGGTGACAGTCATGGCTAGGAAGGCCTTTCATGTTGTGCAGCATTTGAGTCCTTAACTGGATCCAAAGGCCTGAAGGAATTGAAGAAGACAGAGTCAAGGAGAAGAGCCTTTTCTGCTGTGGCCCCATTTCTGTGGAACATTCTACCTCCGGACGTGAGAACTTCCCTTTGGCCTTCCAGAAGGGTATCACAACCTGGCTTTGCCAGCTGGCCTGGAGCCTCAAGGGGAGGCTGTCAGCAATGGAGGCAACTGACGAGGTAAGAAGACCTCATCCCCATCACATCCAGTTCTTAGCTCTCTTACTTCCATTTTAATATACTTCTTAATAATATTATAATTTCATGTTGTTTTAGTATTTTAACTTCTAACTATTTTACAACCTATAAGCTGCCCAGTTACCCTGTAGGGAAGATGTACAGCATAAAAAATTAATAAATAAAAAATTATTTTATTCTAATTCCCAGTAATTGAAGTTGTTCTGTTTATTCTTTATTGAAGAAAATGCAGCACAAATAAACTCAATAAATGTGCTTCGTGTTTTGGGCTGAATAGCGTTCAGTTTTCTTTAATCTTCCCTTACCTATAAAGATACAATACAATCATAAAGTCACATAAGGCAATAATAAAAGTTCAGTCCTGTCAACAGCGATGCTGGATATGTTCTAGCACCAAGCTTACTATAGTTTGTCACAGCTTTTTGACACCTACAGAAGTTTATAAACATTTTTATTATGCAGCTATTTTTATGTGAAACAGAAGACTCATAGTTTCTAAACAAGTGTGAGATGAACATCATCTAATAAATGGATCCTTAAAGACCTTGTTTTCCTTATCTCCACCATATACTGGCACACTGGTAATACGTTTGCATCTGCATGAACTAAAAATAGATTGGGGTTTCTTTAGTAAACTATCTAATGCAACCTTTGAAAGCCTACCAGGTTTTCTAAAGTACTTTTTAAAACATTGTTTGTTTTCCAAAGGCATTTTTCAAGAGTCACAGCGTAAGTTATTTTCTGATTCTGTAGATATTTGTGACATGTTGGAATCTGCAGTCCTCAAGATGCTGCTAGATGCATGTTTCAGTGAGAGAGTACATAATTCTTAGGTCACAAATCCTTGTTTTTAAATAGTGGGCATTTCAACTTCTTTTCCAGAAGGGCAAAAGGGAAAAATCAGCTATATTCCAGTTGAAGGACATCCTTCAGTTTTTGTCTCCACCTCTAGATGGAGAAAAATGCAGCCTTATAAATTAGGTCTAGCAGCACTCCCAACATATTTCCATGACCTGAAGCCTTTTCCCATAAAAAACAAACAAAACAAAAATATGCTGATACCGTAGGAAGAGGGTCACATTTTCTTGTGCTGTGACTGATTTGCAGAAAATCTTCCTTTTCACTCATTTAAAAAATAAAATAAAATGTGAGTCATTTCTAATTAACTGAAAGTGAGTCTGGGAGACCTCACTGTCTAATTGGGCTTATTTCTTTAAAAACTACTATTCACTCAAAATATATTTTCTTGTTTTATGTGGATTTTCTTGCCATTTAGTGAGGGACAAATGGGAGAATTATTAAAATAACTGCAAAATAAATAAATGGTTTGGTTTGGCTGAAGACCTAACCAAAGTATTGATAAACTGTAGGTCTGTGCAAATTTTAAAGCGATGCTGTGATTTGGCAAACTTTCAGCTGAAGTGCTACGTTAGAACATGCTCCAATACATTAATCCAGGTAGTAAAAGTTTTTTCTTCCTATGTGCATGTGCCTAGAAGAACCTCTTTTTAAGATAAAAAATGATGTGCTTTGATACTTTGAATCTAAGTCAGATTACTCTTTCTCAAGTGTCTCAAATGTCACTTCGAATCTGATTATTTTGACAGATCAAATCAAAATAATTCTTCAAATTGTTTTGAGTTGTAATTATTTTAACTCAATGAAAACAAGCACTGTTTGGTTTTTTAAATATCTTATATGGGATAAATGAAATCTCATAATTTTAGCACATTTTTTATCACTTTATAATGTTGCCTGAATAAGTTATTTTGTTCTCAGTTCAGAAAGATCATGTTTCATGTTCCTTTTGGTTGCCCTGTTCTATATGGGCTTGAAATTAAATTATTTTTTGGAACAGTTGCAGGTTTAAAAATAAACAGGGAAAAGACGAAAATATTGGTCAAAAACTTTACCGATGAAGAAAAAGATAAATTCATAAAAATGATAAAAATCCAGATTGTTAGAAAAATCAAATATTTAGGGATACAATTAACGGCTAAATGTGTAACATTAAAGGAGGATAACTATGACAAACTGAAAATTGAAATTAAAAATTATTTAGAGAAATGGAAAAACCTGCAACTGTCACTTTTAGGTAGGATCGCTACAATCAAGATGAACATCTTGCCAAGAATATTATACTTATTTCAGGCAATCCCAATTAAATTGGAAAAACCATATTTTGATGAACTTAATGAAATTACTTTAAAGTTTATTTGGCAAGGAAAAAAACCTAGGATCAAATGGAAAGCATTGCAAGATGACAAAAGTAGAGGTGGGTTTGGTTTACCAGATTGGGAATTGTACCACCAAGCATTGGTGATTGCCTGGATAAAAGAATGGATGAGCTTACAGAACAAGAGGCTTTTAACATTAGAAGGTTACGATCTACAATTGGGGTGGCAATACCTCTGGTATGACAAAAATACGACACATAAATATTTCCAGAGGCACTATATTAGAGATACCCTATTATTGACCTGGACCAAAATTAAAAGGAAGCACTACCTAACACTACTGCTTTGGGTATCGCCACTGGAAGCGTGGACCTGCCCAACAGTCCTAAATATGGACAAAGTTATTAGATACAAAGATATTTTAAACAAAAAAGGTGAAATGAAAGTACAGCAGGATTTAAAAGCCCAAGGACTCGACCTGTCATGGTGGTCATGGCTCCAGCTACAATCCAGTTTTGAAAAGGATAAGAAGGTATATGGATTCTCCAGTGGAATAGATGAATTAGATAAAATTCTAATTGGAAGGGATGAAAAAGTGATAATGAAAGCCTATAAATATTTGTTAATTTTTAATTTCGAAGAAGAACAAGTTAAAGATAATATGCTAACGTGGGTTAAGAATTTTGGATACTCAGTAAAGTTAGATGATTGGCAACAACTGTGGGACAGAAACATTAAATTAACTATGTCGGTGGCTTATAAGGAGAATACATATAAAATGTTTTACAGGTGGCACTACTCTCCTAAGCAATTGGCACGTATGAATAAAAACAATATAGCAAGATGTTGGACGTGTAAAAAAACATTGGGCACTTACTACCACATGTGGTGGAAGTGCACAAAGGCTAGGAAATATTGGATGGAAATCCGGCATTGGATAGAAGCAATAACAAAACAATCTTTTGATCTGAAACCGGAGATATTCTTATTGGGGCTTCTGCCACAGAACTTAAACAAAACAACAATGCACATAACAATACACCTACTGACAGCAGCCAGATTTACTTTTGCCCAATGTTGGAAATTGGAAGAAACTCCGAGGGAAGCCATGAGAATTAGCAAAACATTAGAATGCGCTGAGATGGTTAGGTTAACAATGAAAATAAAGGGAA
>JANHJO010007647.1:214646-227682 GCA_032468235.1 Pseudoxyrhopus heterurus | reverse complement strand
GTCCCCTCGCCCCTCGATTTTGGTTATAGCTTTCCAACCCCACCGCTTTGTATGCCAAGGAGGCGACGTTTGGGGGGCGCTGAGCAGCGGCCATTTTGAGCACATCCGCCATGCCTATTGAAGACAAGAAAAGCCCGGCGCACCTTTTGGGCTTTTCCTTGAAGGTTTAGTGACTTAATAATCCTCAGTCCGGCAGTTTGTAATACCGTAGATGGGAGGGTGGGGGTAGATCTGGTATCAAGTTGGTCGCTGACTTAAATAAAGCCGACTTGTCCAATGGGAGGTAGCCCTTTAAAACACCCGGACATCCCTAAAGGTAGGTGTAGGGTGGTAATGGCACATAATCCCACGTTGAGACGGGGGAAATGTGGGTTGGGGGTTTTTTTGGTCTCCCAGCCCAGCTATTTTGGTAGCTGAGGAGCACGTTGCTCGTTAACCAGCCTTCGTGCCGGTTTCCTCTGCGCTAGAAAAGGCAGCGGAACACGATGCTCGGCCGTTGAAATTCTAGGCCAGGGGTCGCCAACCTTGGCAACTTTAAGCCTGGAGGACTTCAACTCCCAAAGCTGGCTGGGGAATTCTGGGAGTTGAAGCCCTCCAAGCTTAAAAGTTGCCAAGGTTGGAGACCCGTGTAATCTAGGCGAAGAAAGAAAAATGCTTTGTTTTTCTGCGATGGGTCGGATCATAGGAACCAACCGTAGGGTGGACGTTGTAGTACAGCCGCGTTGCTGCAAGTCAGAAGTGTCCCCCACCAGCCCCCTTTTCAGCCTAGTACATATTGTGTCTCTGATGAGCCAGGGCTGCAGTCCACCAAGGTCGATGCCTTTTAAGAAAACGTGCAAATCCATAAAAGGGGTATCACATACACACAACACACACACTAATAAGGTTACACAAGACTGAGTAAAACGGGGTGGCAACTTGTGAATTCTGCGCGGGGAGAATCATTGGGGGGGGGGACACTAGTCACACGCCTTGCTGGCACGGCTATTTTAACGACGGTGCGCCAGCAGTACGGTACGCGTGGGAGCGGAAGCGCTAAGCAAGAACTCCCGGAGCCCCAGAGCGATCCCCCGCATGCATCCTGCCGCGCTGCGGCAATGGAGAACGAGGGGGAGGCGCAGAGTTCCCTCTGTTCCTAGCTGCAACGTCGGAGTTTGCAACCCTGCGGAAAAGCGGCCAGCGGAAAGGCCGGGAAAGCCGCTAGGGTTCCCCAGGGTTCGGCTTTCACTAGTCACTCCGGCCCCTCCTCGCCCCACTTTCATCTGGGGCTGCGGCGAAGCTCCTCCTTCCGTCCGTCCGTCCGTCCCTGCCTATCTTGTCCGTCCGCCCTTTCCTCGCGCGCCCCTCCTCTGCTGCGGCTTTAGGGGGCTCCTTGCTGCACGTGAAGGTTTGTTGAAGGGAGAGGGGGAATCTGCTGTGCCCCTGTGATCACGAGCCCCAAGGCGGGTCCGTCTCCCCATCCTGTATTTTTACTCGCCCGGCTAAACGGGAGAAAGGATTGAGATGGTCAAGGGAACGTGTTAACTATCCTATGCTGTAATCTCAAAGTGGCTTAACTTCCCTAGGGTATAGCACCAAATGCGGGATAAGAAAATACCCTTTTTTTTTAAAAAGGATCTCTGTAGCAAAATGTGCTTCTTTTCACCAGGTGCTCAATCGTTTAAATTTCTGTCCGCTTGTGTGAGATTAATATCCTGCTGATGATATGCCAGATTACATAATATTTTATTTATTTGTATCCCACCTTCCTTATTTGTACAAATAACTCAAGGCTGCAAACATACCTAGTGCTCTTTCGTCCTCCTATTTTCCCCATAACAACAGCCCTGTGAAGTGGGTTAGGGTAAGTGAGAGGGACTGGTCTCCAGCTTTTTAACCTGGTGCCTTAACCACTACCAACCTGACTCTGTGTTCTCTTATGCTGCCTGGCATAGGCTTCTGGTCAAGGGTGTTTTCAATTAACTTGTTTTGTGTCTTTTCTATGTTTTTAGCTACTTTTGTTAGGAAGGCAGGTTACATCAGTCCAGGACTAAGACATTCTAGGCAGGTGCCTCAAACTTGCCTGGTTTGAGCTAGTGGACATATGGATATTTTGTCTGGTAGTTTGCTAGCCCAGCTTTGAAGCATAACTGAAATGTAACAGGATTTAAAATCTAATATAACAGGAGTACAACAATGCATCATAACACTTTTAAGACATATTTGTATATAAATACATTTTAAAGTCTGGTTGCAGAAGAAGAAGAGATGGTGTGAAGAGTGTCTTCATCTAATAAGAATGGTCTTTCTGCTCACTGTCATCTGATAGCACCTCTCTTCCTAGTAACAAAACATTGCAGTGTTCAGAAATCCATTTCTTTTTGGTGTACTCTTCCCTAAATAGTTTTACTCAATCTGGTGATTATAACAACTATGTCATAGTATAAATTGATGCTTCGGTTTACTTCTTCTCTTCTGCCATTCTCATCCTTTTTTCTTTTTGTAATATTTTTTTAAGATACTGCAGGTAGCCGATGTTTTGATTGTAATTCATGTACAAGATGGTGTGTGAACAAAACTAGATTTAGCACTCTAGCATTGACAGTGTTATCTAGTTGGGTAATGAAATGTCTGCAAGAAAACAATCAAGCTCAGAGAGCACCAAGGATCCTATAAAGTTGATTTCATGCCTGCTTAATTCCCAGTTTTCCCAGATGAAAAAAGTAGATCTTGATTTAAAGAACTAGTCTTGGAGAGCAACCATCCCATTGGGAGGAGGGCTCAGGCAGGGAATTAGCATGGACTTGCTATGTAAATACAAGAAAACCAGTCTGACACACCTACACCCCATGCCTTTGAAGCTTATCTAATTTTTCCCAGGCAAAAACTATTCGTGTGTTTAGATTCCTGTTTGATTGGCAGGGAACAATAAAGTAGCCAGTTTGAGCTCTACATGTGTAGGTCTGATTGTTTCCCTCTGACAAGTCTGTAATTAACAACATGATCTTATCCATATCTTCCCAAAAGTAAGTTATATTTAGTCCTGTAGCATTCAGCCCTAGGTAGGTTGCAATAAGACGGCCAACGCATCTCATATAATAAATAGCCCAAAGTAGAATTAGTTTTTCCTATAATGATAAGCATGGATAATGAAGTACTGGTAATATCCTAGCCAGCAGAGAAAACTGGGAGATAAATATTTATAAGTCCCGAAAACTGAAAGGTTGCCCATTGCCCATCCCAGTTTATTTGATGGATATTAAGGCATTTGTTAAAATACATCACTGAAATGTCTTAAACCACCAATGTCTTTATTTTCTAATTAATTACAAAAAGATGAAGATAATAAATAAAATGCACAATTATTCTGAAATTAAGCACATTAGAATCTCATTTATTTGATTGCTGAGTCTCCACAAAGAAGTCAACAATTGCTTTACAGAGCACAATGGTACTAGTCAAATATTTTTCTTTAAGGCTTTAAAGCAACTGCATCCATAGAAATGTTCAACGTGGCCTTACTGATTATAAATCCAAAGAATGAAATAATTTTTCTTTTTTTTTCTGATAGAAGAAAAGGAAACTGCAGGAATAAAGGAAGGAAGGCCTGTCTCAAAGCTATGTTTTTTTCACTTGTTCATCCACTATTTGAAAATACGACAATTGAAGTAGGTTAGCAAACTGACTACCTCAATAATCATATTTTCAAATCAATATATTTAGAGTGTTTAAAACAGAACAGCAAAGAGCTGAAAATCCTATCTTCAGATTAAAAATAAAGTGTCTGGAGCCATAGCAGTTGTACAGGTACATGGTTCTATCAAAGCTGAATTTATGTATTCTTGAAAAAGAATATGATACTACTTGAAAAATATAGAAAAAGGTACTTGATTTTATCAAAGAGATGGAAGAAGACCACTGTGAAGGAAAGGTATGACATTCAAAACTTTTCAGTTTAGGAAAAGAAGAATGAAATGATAAAGAATGATCCATCTTTCTCTCAGAGTTAGTCAAAGTTGACTATTGAGAGATTGAAAGACGGAAAGAACTGTCTTGTAGAAGTCATTGCTATAGATACAATGGCCACTAGTTTAGATCAACTTTGCTGGCTGAGGAATTCTGGGAGTTGAAGTCCACAAGTCTTAAAGTTGCCAAGGTTGGAGACCAGAGGTGGTATTCAGCCAGTTCTGACAGCTTCGGGAGAACCAGTAGTAATCATTTTGATTGGATCGGAGAACCAGCAAATATCACCTCTGGCCGATTGCATAGCCACACCAACCAAGCCATGCCCACAGAACCGGTAGTAAAAAAATTTGAATCCCACCACTGTCGGAGACCCCTGATTTAGATGACTAAAAGTGTTAGATGAATTCATGAAAGATAAGCTATATCCACAAATTCCCCCAACATTGGCTCAAAGATTCCTTGCAAACTGTTTTTTAAAGGATATAGCCTTGTGATCTCTCTACCCCATTGCTGAGGCTACCTATCTGTGTAAGTCTTTTCTATCTTTTTCCACTTTTATTTATGTGATGTTTTGGTGAGAACTCTAGTGATGATGAGGCAAAGGCTGAAATCTGCCCAACTGTTGCTGACTACTGTAGGCATCTCCTCTCTTCTATAGTTACTGTTGATTTTCTTTATGGCTGTTTTGACTTGGGCAATGGCAGAGTACCTGCCAGCAGAGACAGTGAGCGGTATGAGTGATTGCTAGAGTGAAAGAACACAGGAGACAGAGGACAGAGCAAGCAATAGAATGAAAAAGAGTGCAAAAGGCAAGATGAGTAAGAGCAAGTGATAGATAGCAATAGTGCAAGCATTAGTACAAGAGACAGATAAGTGAGCAAGAAGAAAGCAAGAGAGAGAACAATAGAGCAAGTAATGTACAAGTGTTAAGAATGTGAGATGTTCAGAGAAAAACAGAGAGAGCAGAACCTAAACCAAGGGACAAAGAGATGAAAAAAGTGTGTGCGAGAGAGAGAATCTGGATTCTCTCATAGATATCATCCGAGTGAAATAAGACAGATAGTTAAAATTGGATCTAACTCTGTCAAAATTCTCTTTCTTCCCAGCCCCAGCCCTACTGCAAGTTAGGGAGGATTTGGATGGCTGCTTATTCTGCTGCCATCTGAATTAGTCCCACTGGAAACTGTTAGGTAGTACCACATGCCGGCCTCATTACTAAGACTGTTAACTATTGCAACTAAGCAAATTACAATTGCATTTTTTTTTTGTGCTCGGCCACAAACTGCAGAAAGCCTGTTAACCTGGTTGACTAATAAACCTGAAGACCATCAATAATTTTCTAATCATGACTATATGTTACTTTTTGTAAAGGAAACTCTATGCCTGCCAATAGTTGTTACCAGGGAAAGAGAAAAGCCGTGACTCTTATTCTGCTTAGGAACTGCATTTTAGGTTTATGGCTAATTGCAGTGAGGACGAGATGCTGATTTGGATAGATCTCTGGCCAGATCCTGGGATCTTTTATTAGAAGATAGACAGGGACATGGTCAGGCTGATTTGAGCAGACTTAATTAGCAGCAGGAGCTTCAATTCCACACACACCTCTTATAATTCATTTTTATTTGTTATTTCATGATGTCTTATGAATATATAGAACAACCTT
Source organism: Pseudoxyrhopus heterurus (assembly GCA_032468235.1). Classification (NCBI taxonomy): domain Eukaryota; kingdom Metazoa; phylum Chordata; class Lepidosauria; order Squamata; genus Pseudoxyrhopus; species Pseudoxyrhopus heterurus. The sequence goes on along the minus strand of JANHJO010007647.1, from coordinate 222,074 downwards.
TAACATGTTATATACATTTCAAAACATTTTTTTCCCATTTGAATTCTGAAACCTATTCAAAGTAGGATGGCATTCAGTGACTATAAATATTGGGTTGTTAGGACTGGTTTTTTTTTTTAAAAAACCATATCAATAAAACAGCTCATTTTATTTATAAAAAAGATGTTGGCCCAATATATAACTTTATCAAATTACTTGCCTTGCTTTCTTCCCCCCCATCGCATGTCACCTTATGAAGATGGATCCCTGCCTCATCACAAGTGGGCATAAATCTTTCACCTCCTCTGAATTGAGTTCTCTCTCTCACTCAAGCGGCTTTGAGAAAGAGCTGCAGAATAAGGATGACACTACCTCACTTGCCCAGTACAAAACGAATCTTCTCATTCAGAGCCTATGCTAGCTGTGGCTAATTCACAAAATTGGACACATACTGACTTTAGCCATAAACTGAGGAGCTCCTTTAGGCATGGTACAAAGGCGTGCACACACACACACACACACACACACACACACACCAGAGTGAGAATTTTTCTCTTTGATAGCACAAACCAGGTTTCAAAATTTTGCTCAGTGGCTGTGCAGTTTTGGAATAGGACATTTTAACAATAGACTTAATCACTTTCAGGTATTCATTAATTCACTGGAGAGCAAATTCCGCTAAGTTCCAATTCAACGTGTTTTTTTTAAATTAAAGTTATTATAATATTTGGACACATATCTTATTTCCTATGATAAAATTAAATTCAAAGCAATTTAACAAATTTCAAAAAAAAAGTTGCAGCTTTTCCATAGGGAAACAGATTGAAAGATGGAGGCCTCTCCTAAAATTGTAGAACACTTTATATCTAAGTAAGTAACAATAATCCTCAATGAATCATTTATGAAGCAGGACCATCACCTCTGAATCCTAAATATTGGAGTTTTAGAAATACAGGATCTTTGTGCTTTGCTTCTGAATATTCAGAGATATTCACAATCACAGAATTCAAGGATAATGAGATTGCTTACTGCCCATTACAGTTACTTCTGTGTTTTCAGCATATTCATTTACATGTCAGCAAAAAGTATCTACCATATATAGACCAGGGCTGTCAAACTCACGGACCGCGGGCTGGATGCGTCATGTGCTGGCCACGCCCATGCCCAGTTTAGCGAAGGGAAAAAAATGTCACAATACGTCACATGACGCTGCCGTAACGACACAAATTTGACACCCCTGTTATATACAATATACATACATATGTGTTTCTGGTATCAATATGGCATTTAGAATAAGTCTATTTAAAATATCATATAAAGACATATTTTTAGTTTTTTTAACTAAAGTAAAACACCTTAAGCAGAACAAGAATTTATCAGGCAAGTGTAAAAAAATAAGGATTTATCTAAAATGTATTTTTTTTTCATAAATCAACGAAATAGATCTGGTCAGGATAAATTGAATATCTTGAGCATGTTGCTCTGTAATATTGGTAGCCCCCCCCCATAAGACAATTATTGCTATCCTTTGTTTTTATCCAACTTCACATCTTTCCTTTCAAACATAACATCAAACTTTTATTTTCCTTAAAAATAATATTTTAGATAGTACTAGGTTTTGTTTTCATTTAGATTTTCTCTGTTCATTTATCCCTCCTATAAGTCATTATTTCCTGGTATAAGTGAATAAAATCGTAAATAACTCATGATTGTTTAAATAACACACACCTGCATGTAAATAATAAAGCTTTTCTTTTGTTCTTGTACACAGTATTATTGTCCCAATCCATATTGACCTTTCCTTCCCTCCCTCCCACACCATTTGTCTGTTGCCCACTTCACCAGATTCTGGCCACTTTACTGCAATGATAGATACATAAAACCTAAGAATAAAATCAACCTAGGGCTACATCTCACCTAATAGCTGAAAACATAACCCTCAAGTGCAATAGCATCCAATATTCTTTCAACTCATCTTCCAAAGACTTGGCCAAGGTGGGTGGTTTGGTTTTCATCTGCTACCAGAATGTCACGAAATAGTGGGCCATTCTCACCTCTGGGAGGAGGAAATACCAAACGTTGGCACTGTTACAGAGATAGCTTGCTTCCCAGCTGCCATCCCCCAGACCATCTGGGGAGTGCGATCACCAACTGTTTCCCCCAGAAAAGCATATGCAGGGCAGAAAGATTCTACTTGGAGAAGGCAGTCTCGGAAGAAGTCAGGGCCTAGGCCCTACAGTGTAGGGATTTATTGGTCACAATCACCACTTTGAATTGTACTTGGAGACCTATTGGTAGCCAATGCAATTCTTGCAAGATGTCTCTGGGTTATGACCAGTCATTCAGTAACCATTCCAGATTATGAGAGTGCCAAACAAGGGAGATTTCAAGCTGGTCTGCAAAGTTGGGGCTGTCATGTCTCCACAGTCACATGATCATTATTTGCAACCTTCCCTGCCAGTTTCCCCACAAAGGAAATTCTCAGGGATCTCGTGCTGTAGCATTCCCCTGCCATCTCCACCTCAACACTCACCTTGCCAGCTACCTGCTCTTCCCAGTGTCTACCTGCTGCTCTTGCCAGCCAACCCAGGACTTGGTGGACACCCCCCCCATCCCCCTGCACTCTCTAGGACTCCTGCCTCTTCCTGGTTAGCAACCCATGCAGTTGTGGGGTTATGACAGCAACAGGGACTGCTGGGATTGCTGTCGCTAAGTAATGCAGTTGCATGATGATACGCTTCGCAGACCTATTGGTTAATGACGATCCCAGTCCCAATTGTCGTAACCCAAGGACTACCTGTAATGCTGCTGAACTGGGACTGATCCATCAGAAATTTAGACAGCCGCATTTTGAATCTCTGCAGCTTCAGAATAGCCTTCAAAACAATGCATTTAAGTAATCGAGATATGATGATGTGATTAGGATATGAGTAACAGTTGCCAGAGGCTCGTTTTTCAAGAATGGTTGCATCATCCACATCTGGTTAAAGATTTTCTAACCATGGTCTCCACCTGCTGTTTGAGCAGAGCTTGAATCCTGGAGAACGTCCAGATCGTCACCCAGTTCCTTCCAGAGAAATGTGATTGTGGACCAACACAGTTTATGCTGCATCCATGTATATGTGCACATCACTGTACCCACTTTTCTGTGCAAGCTGTGGATGGATATTGGTGCACTTCTGGGTTAAGTTCCAGGTGCCAGTTTTCATGAATAAAGCCCTACACGTGTGAACATTCCTTTACGATACCACATAGCATAGGGCCAGGTTATTTAAGGGACAGCCTTTCTCCTATTCTATAAGATCAGGCAGAGTGGGCCTGCTCCAGGTCCCACCAATTAAAGAGTGCCATCTTGTGGGGTCCCAGAGCTGTGCTTTTACAGTGGCCATCTCCACTCTGGAATATCTTTCCCCTGGTGCTTCATCTAGGCTGAACCTTACAAAAGATCTGAAAACCTGGCTTTTCAAACAGCTCAGATGCCAGGGTGATTTGTCATCTCAATAAGCAAAGGAGGAGCAATTGGCATTTAGATGAACCAAATTTATTGATGTGGTGCTCTGTGGGTTTGTATACATTTTCTGTATACCACCTGGAGCCTTTGAATTTATCAGCCTCTAATTAAATAATAAACTATGGAAGTAGCCATTTTACTCTGTCTTTTTGCAAGCCCAGCAAAAAGCCACTGTGTTAGATCCCTAGTTTTGCAGAAGGAGAAAGAGAAGACGATTCACTATGGTAGTAAAGCTAACCACTACTCAATCTGCCGAGTTGCAAAGGTCAATACCAGCAGTTAAGTGTCTCCACTTGCAAAGCTCTCAATGTCAAAAAAAGGTGTAAGAGGATATAGAGTATTAAATCATAATTGTAAACATAAACCCCAGCAAACCTGCAAAGTCAAGCCATTAATTGTGGAATTTTGATTCCACCCTAAAATTCAGTATCAACAAGGCACAAAATAACTAGCAAAGTAGAAGAAATCAACAAGGAGCCCTTTGCATTTATAGTAGCCCCCTGAAAGCTCAAAAGCACACACACACATGACCTTTGCACTCATAACGTGCACCTTGAAAATGTCAGCCATACTTGCCTTATGCACCTTCAAACATGCCCATTTATATTTGCCTAAATCTAAACAGGTATCAGTCACAGCCAAAACTCAGGGTTGTAAGTTATGCTGGACAGCTGAGAAAATTCCCAGAAGAAGGCTATCCTTTCCATTTTATTGCCCAGAAAACAACATGAATGTGTCTCAAGTCATTACAAGTCATGCTGAGCTTAGCTCATGGTGACTACATCCATGCAGTTTTCCTTGCAGTATAAGAATCGTGGCTTGCTATTGCCTTCTGGGATTGTTTAAAGAACATTTCCCAATCTAGTTAGCAGTCCTAAAATTCTCAGGTACTTTTTATCCATGTATTGAACTAACTCTGTTTAGTTTTTAAAACTAGGTATTGCCACCTGCTACGACTCTTAATGACTATTTGCAAGCAAAAAAAAAAAAAGCAATGAAATGTACACAAGGAGTGCAACCATGCACCTATGCAGCAGCAGCAGCATCTGCTTCTGAGTTAGGCTGATATAACTATGGTTTTCATCTCAAAGCCAGCCCCTCATTATACTGTTCAGTCTCAGCCAATAGCAGTGGAGATAAAACTGTTCCACCTTCCTGTAATGAATAGACTGATCTCAGACTCTACGAGATAGACCAGACTAAGAAACCAACATGATATAGGCCAGGACCATTTTTATTTGAAAAATAAACAGTAACAGAATTGTGCTTCCCTCTCCCTCCCCTGATCTTTGGGTGAACCAGGGAAGTGCTTGTCTGAGATGCTTTTTCAAGTTATTTTCTTGACTCAGGCTGGAGCCCTTCTTGGCAGTGTCTCTCGCTCCTGTTCTGGTACATTCCCTATGCCCTTTTTGAGGACAAAAAAACTTTTTGAGCAAAAAAAAAAGAGAATAACTTGGATTCAAATGTTGGAACTTCTAGAATGAATAAAACAACATTGCCCAAAATGTCCCTATTTTAGTCTGAGAGCAGGGCAGTCTTAATGTCTTTTGTCTTGATTCTAGAACTTGTGGTACCCAAGTGTTTTGTTTCAAGCTTGGAACATATTCAACTTAGGTCTTTCTAAAATGAGTGACAACCAGCTAAATCCCCTCCCTCTGGACTAACACTGAGCAAGTAAATTGGATGGTCCATGCACAGCCCTAATTATAATCCAGATAATTACTGAATTCAGGAGCTTAAAGCAGTTGATTAATTCTGAATTCTGCTTCATTAGTACAGCCTGATGGAAGAAATTCAAATAAATAGGGAGCTACCTTACATTCAATCAAATCTAGTATGGTACTATTTATGTAGTTTGACAGCTGCTATCCAAAGTTTCAGAGGTAACCTTTTCAGGACAGTCTGGAAATGCTACAGATTAAATCTAAAATCGGCTTGTAAAATACATGTTTTACTATTGACTGATGGTTCTTCCCAAATTTAGCTAGCAGGCAACCAAAATGCTATTCTTTTCCAGCTTAGCTTTCTTTAGCAAGTCAGTTTCATTGGTAGTATTAACACCAGATATACTGTATGTGTGTTACACTTCTCAGGTGTTTGGCATTTTAAGAATTAATTAGTTGTGTTATACAAATTTTCATGGATTATAACTCATTTAATAGAAAATAGCTTGGAAAGAGAGAGAACAAGAGAGAGAATCTTTAGAAGGAACGCAGAGAAGGGAATAATCTACAGAAGGGAGAATGATGAGAAGAGAGGACAGAGAATTATTTTGGGGATGGGAGATAAATTACTTAGATCATGTCCAGAAATTAAAAAAAACAAACAAAAATTGTGTTTTTTGGAGAGCAGTCAATCTATTGCACTGGAGATGATAATGCTTCTCAAAATCTAATAAATCTATTAAATATGTAAGGTTATTCTCGAGAAAGAAGTACATACAGTATCATACATTATACTTCATGTAAGAAAGAAGAGCCAGGGAAAATGATGAAAGTAAGGAACATGACTGCATAAAAAAGCAGTTGGACATGCCACAGAATAACTAGTTAACACAAGCAATTTGATAAGGTGTGTACGTGGAAGCCTTGGATTGTGTTTAATCTATGTAAAATTGTGTTGAATTTTGAAATGAATTTCAGCTAAGCTCTTTTGCAACCTAATCAGGCTCTGTAATTCTTTTTCTCAAGTATTGCCACCTTGAGGTCTAAAATGGAACGTCCAGGGAGCTGATGTGTTTCCCTAATTATTTCTGCATACTTACTCTGTTCAGAAATGGGAAGTTTTGATAGACTTTTGCAAGGGTTTCTTCTCTGTTAGTCCAGTTGATAAATCTGTTTTTTTATTTTTACGACCCTATAATACTTTTATTCTGGGTGGAGTCGGGGCAACTGAATGGAGCTGAGTGTTTACTGGCCGGATACCCTTCCTGATGTCTACACAGTGTTCGCAGCAGATATTTTTTCTTTGCGCCTGATAGAGAAACATCTGTTGCTGCCTAGAATTGAACTCTCAACCTTCCAAGTGGAAGACAAGCATCTTCCCCTCTAGGCCACCACATCACTCGATAAATCTGTTAAATATAATCTGTTCAAAATCCATTTTGAAGAAATGTTACTCTAACAGTCATTAAAATAATGGTGTTCTGTTGTACCATGTGTGCCCAGAGTTATGCCATGAACCCAGAGATTTTTTCCCCAAAAGTGAAGTAAATGTGGATAAGTACTAAGTGGTAAAGTCGGTGGCTTTCCATGCTTTAGTACCATTAGGACCAAGCTCTTTTAAGGAAGGAAGGGAGGAAAATTGGTTCAAAGCTTTTGTACAACCTATCAGCTTTTAAGAATAGATCATAATAAGGAACAGTTTTCCTCCTCTCCATCCAGCACCTTCTGGAATGTGCAAAAAAGGCTCAATCATATGACCTTTAGCAGTTCTTCCATATTCACTCAGCATCTGACCGATCATATGAAACAATTGTTGAGGCTACACAAACCTCTGGCTGACACCTAATTACGATACACTATTCTATTTTTGAAAGAGTTGTATGGTTGGTTGTATATGGAATGGATGTGTGTGCGTCTTATGCTTGAATACTAATCAACCCACATTTACCCCTTCATCCCTCCATCTATTTTTATGTCACTGAACTGAGCAAAACAGAGGACATGAATCAAATGCAGAAACTGCATATGGGCTGTCCTGTGTTGGTCGGCTCCCAAGATGTTTGTTCTCGGGAAGGAAAGAGATTCTACCAGTTCCCTTTCTTAAGTGGTTTAATTCCAAATGATCAGTCCGTCAGTTTTTTCTTATATAACTTCTACCTTGGAATGGTGTCAGTATACCAGTGGAACCTCAGTTCACGACCACAATTCGTTCCATAACTGGTTGTGAACCGAGTTGGTTGTGAACTGAAACAAATTTTCCCATTGGGTTGTATG
>JANHJO010007647.1:180244-196892 GCA_032468235.1 Pseudoxyrhopus heterurus | reverse complement strand
GGTCTACTTGCCCCCCCTCCCCAGAAACAACTGATGAAGACTGCTCTCTCCCAAAGATGATTTGGCCGGGAAGCTTTCAGTTAGACAGATTTCTGTTCTGATAATTGCCTTGTTTAATTGTGTATTTTGCAATTATGCATTGTTTAATGGTCATTTCTAGACTGTATATCGTAAACTCCTAGAGTTGCTTCCACAGGCGGCATATAAATGTTGGTAATAAATCATTACACTGATGAAATTTCCCCAAAGGGCACATCCAATCTCCTACTAGGATATTATGACCACTCACGATAAAACATTAAAGTGAGCCAACATAAACACAGCATGCTGTCACAGTTTGATATCCAGCTGGCTGGAAGAGGTTCAAACAATCTTCAGAGTAAATCTGGTAATCTAGCCAAATCCTTTTGAAGCTTACAGTTTAGAGTTCTTTATCTAATATCTCACTTTTTTACCCCCAAATCCGGCGAGTAATAAGGCATTAAAAGAGAATCCAATTAGGAGTCTCCATTTTTGTGCCGATTAGACTGAAATTGGTCCATCCAAATAAGAGGTGCTGAGCCCGTCAAATAAAACTTAATGCAGAACTAAAATCTCAAACCAACTTGACAAGCAGAAGATGTTTACGACTGGAAGAAACAGACTGGCAAATATAACTAGGATTGTGCTCAAGTTATGAACCTTCACGGTATTGTTTCCACTGCATGTGGTCATTGATCACAAACCTATGAGCCTTTGCTATTTGGCCTGTGGTCCTCCAGCCAGAAGAAGCAACGGAAAACATTTTTTTTTTACAGATCCCCACATTTTAGTCAAAAATAGAGTATTTTTGAGGGGGAAACAGAGGAAATGCACACAGGCAAAATTAAGAAGAACAAGAAGTAATGACTTTTAACAGGAGAGCCGAAGGCAGAGAACAAGGAACTGAGAGCCATGAAGGAGAAATAGAAATAGAGGCATGGAGGTATCTAACAACACTTAAGAAGACATTAAGCTGGAAACAAAAGCCGATTCAAAGCAGGGTCCCAGAGCTATACCAGTTTAATGATGAAAGGGTAAATGAGATTCATATGTAGAGGCCAAAACTGAAGTAAACGAGCAAACCAAGTCAAGTTCATCAGAAAATGGATTTATAACTCAAGCTTCCAGGACCAGGGTTTCTCAAATATATTTTGGTTTTAATCTCAGTAGAGCCAAGGATGAAATCAATCAATCTATATATATAAAATTGTGTGTGTGTGTGTGTGTGTGTGTGTGTGTGTGTGTGTGTGTGTGTGTGTTCTAGCATAACTCTGGAATGGCTGGATCAATTTCAACCAAACTTGGTACACAGATGACTTACCTTCCAGGAACAAACACTGTGGGGGGTAAGACACTCCTAATACCCCTCGGGCGGTGTCTGTGCCTTAAAAATAGTGGAGTCTCACAGTACTCCACAACGGGGCTCCTTCTGACTCGCGATGCTGTGCAAGAGAGCAGCGTCAGACACATAGAGCTACTAACAGCGTGAGACATAGAGCTACTAACAGCGTCAGTCCCGACTACAGCATTGCGAGAAATAAATACCCGGGTGACACCGGGTTATCAGCTAGTGAATGAATAAAAATGTCACACATGGACCACAAAACTGCAAAATTTACACTCTTCAATAGAGGTGAGAAGAACCTGGGGAACCTGGCAGTATTGACATCCAATACCTCTCCCTAGCATCAGCATTGCCCCTACAGGATTTTCACAGCTGGTTTCTACAGCTTGATGTTCACTTGGTTTCTACAGCTTGAAGCCAACCCAAAGCTAAATCTAAAGTGCTGGTTTTGGACATCTACGGGGATTATTCAGTATATTCCTCACAGATTCACGCATCTCTAGTCAAGCAGTAATCACAGGCTTTTTCAGCCTCAAAAACCTGACAACCCAACCGTCATCAATTACTTCCCAAGTTTTCATTCCATAAAGATGTTAAAAAAGAAAATTCCACTCTAAACTTCTTTTCCTGAGCAGTGTATTAAGGGTAGGCCATACTCTAGATCACAGGTGTCAAACCCGTGGTGTCACGTTGCCTTCACATGAAGTTTTTTCCCTTCGTGGAGCTGGGGTGGGTGTGGCCTGTGCATGATGCATCCAGCCCATGGGCTGCCAGTTTGACACCCCTACTCTAGATCTTTAGTTGAGTGAAGAGGCATAGAGCAAACATCATAAAAATAGGGTAATTTATTTTGCAATAAATTAAAGGCACATAATGAGGCTTCCAGAAGATTCAGTGGTAGTCCCTCAAATAGACCTTACCAAAACGTTGTTGATAAACTGTTAACTTTCTTGGGAAACGAGGTGAAAATGATTAGGATTATAATTTCAACTCTCTTGAATTAATCCTCTGCGTATGTCCTGTATATGTGCATAAGGACGGAGGGATGGAGGGATGGATGGATGGATGGATGGATGGATGGATGGATGGAAAGAATGGATGGATGGATGGATGGATGGATATAAAAATGGATGGATAGAATAGGGAGATCACACGGATGGGTGGAGGGATGAATATAGTTTCATTATAGTTAAGAGATGGATAGAGAAAGAGACAGAAACAGAGACAGACAGAGATCTATATCTGTCTGTCTATCTGTCTATCATCTATCTACCATCTACACATTCTCTCTACACGTCACTCTAACACATTTAATTTTCATCTTAATCCCTCTATTTCTTTGGCCTCTCTGTGCCTAACAGGAAAAAAAACCCTCTAAATTATAACCTGGCACTTATGTAGGCTGAATGCCTACCAGTAGGCAGTTTTGGAAGCTGTGAAGAAGCTATAGTGTACAGAAGATTTTTTTTTTTTTTACTTTTTCCACGAATCGAGGGAAACAGTTGCCTTTTTATACATATGTATTTGAGAATGGCCTAGCGTATAATTACACCCTCCATCACAGGGAAATCCCTGGCCGTGCAGATTTAAAGATCTCACTGGCTTTGCCATCTTCAGAGTGCTCTCTGGGCACACATTTACTTTTTTAGCTCTAAGTCTGAAGCCAACTAAAGTAAATATTTCGCATGCGGCTTAGTCTCTGAAGGAGGATTGCTTTAAAGCCATTTCATCATTGAAGGCTGAAGGGAGACCTCTGAAGGGAGAGAAATGAAACTTACTGATAAAGATTGCACTCAGCAGGATCAATTACAGCATCAAGCAAAACTTGAAGTGCAAGGTTATTATGAAAACAGGCAGACGGGACTTATGCCTTTCTTTCTTCTCTCCAAACAGACACACATAGAGACACACTAGATACAACAAGAAATATCTAAGATAATGCCTCAAGAATCCACAGTGGATTTATTTCTAGGACAGTCTGGAAAGGAAAATGGTGTCCTGCAATCCTCTGCATAATAGCAATAGCAATAGCACTGTATTTATATACCACCTATCAGGGCTTGCAACCCTCTCTAAGCAGTTTACAAGATCAGCATATTGCCCCCAACAACCTGGGTTCTCATTTTACCGACCTCAGAAGGATGGAAGGCTGAGTCAACCTTGGAGCTGGTGGGATTCGATCAGCCAAACTGCTGATTGGCAAGTCTGCATAATAGTTGCAGTACTGTGTTCAAGGCATCCAGGGCATGCTAAGTATAACAAAGAGGGAAACCCTGACACTAATTTTGACTACTTCTAGCTACCCTTAGTAGTTAATAGGAGAATGAGAAGGCACAACGAGGCAATCCACATATAAGTAAGTCTTCCCGTACCCCTTCACACTGCTTACGTATCCAGTTAGTCTTTGGGTAGTGAGTGGCTGAACAAATCCACTGCCATTTTTGTCTGCTAGGTAGAATTTCAGCTGAACACATCTCATACAGGTAATCCTTGGCCTACAACAGATCACTTAATGATTATTCAAAGTTATGACATTTCAAAAGAAGTTATGACCCAAGCTTGAAGTTATGACTGCTGCACCCCTGCGGTCACATGATCACATTTCTGGTGCTTGGCAACAGATTCATGTTTACAATCGGTTGTGTCATCCCATAGTCACATGATCGTGTTTTGTACTTCTTTTGCCATTTTCCCAGAAAAAAAACATCCATTGGATAAAATAGATTCATTCTTACAACCACATGGTTTGCTCAACCGCTATGGTTGCTCACTTAACAACCATCCTAAAAATGGTTGAAAAATCAAGTCTGCTCAGATGGTACATTGACTTATGATTGGTACAATGGTACAGATGGTACAATGACTGAAATTCTAGTCCCAATTGTGGTCGTAAGTTGAGGATTACCTGTACCTCTTATAAAGATTGGATGTTTATAATTAGGATCCATCCACACTGCTGCCTATGAAAAAATTTCTGGGTAAAAGTAGTCTCAGAATTACTATTGAAAATCTATGATGTGCATTTCAATAGGTCTGGCTTGTCTTCAGTGATTACACAGCTGACAGCAACAATGAAAACTATAGGACTATTGCAATTTGTCCAAGGGCCAACACATGATGCTGATTACACACTTGATTTGATTTGACATTTTCTAAGCAGGGAAGTGAACAGGGTGGGTGGGAACAACTCAGGGTTCCTAACTAGTGATGCAATAGTTAAAGTGTAGTATTTCAGGCAAACTCTGTCCACAGCCTGGAGTTCAATCCTGGCAGGACTTAAGGTTGACTTAGCCTTCTGTCGTTCCGAGGTCAGTAAAATGAGGATTCAGATTACTGGGGGCAATTTGCAAATAATGCTTTGACATTGTAAACTATATATGGACAATATATAAGCCTATTGCTATTTGGCACAATATCTGCACTGAAGATAATGCCATCTTCAGTGTAGAGACATGTACAGGGGCATTGCCATAGAGTTTGACTAGATCATTTGTGTTACCTAAGGACATGGACAAATAGCTTAGAGCAATATGTTCCAACACTTGTCCTCTAGATATCTGCCGAGCTTGGCTTATAATTCTGGTCAGAAGGTTATTTCAAATGTCATAGTTAACACAGTAAATGTCTCTTTGAGGGATGAAAGAATGCATGCTAGTTTAAAGGAGGCAGTTACTAGATCTCTCCTTTAAAAACCTCTCCTGGATCCTTCAGAGATGACAGTGAATAGACCAGGCTCTAAACTCCTATGGTTCGGTAAGGCAGTTGACTCAACCTTCTATCCTTCCAAGGTTGATAAAATGAGGACCCAGATAATTGGAGGCAATATCCAAATAATGCTTTGACATTGTAAATAATAGAGAGTGGTGGCTTCTGAAGTGCAGATGTTCCTGGGAAAAGCAAATTGTTGTAACTCATTTCAGACCAGCTTCAGGGCAGGTTTGGGTATTAAAACTGCTTTGGTCAACCCAACGGATGATCTTTGTATGAAGACCGACAAACTGTGGTTCAGGGTTATTATTATTATTTTTTTAAAGAAAAGCTTGCCTTCAGTATCATTGATCATGTTATCCTTTTGGATAAAGCTCACATATTTTTTTTCACACAAGGAGATTCCAGTTGGAAGCTTTTGTATGGTGTCACTCAGAGCTCCATCCTGTCTCTAATGCTGTTGAATATGAGCACGAACTGTCTGGAGAGATCACAAGAGACTTGGATCTGGGTGCCATCAGTATTCTGAGGATGCTCAGATCTATTTCTCTTTGACATTTTCAGGAAATAGCATGACTCTCCTGCCTGCAGTTAGCAAAGGGCTGCATGAGGGATCATAATACCAAATGGATTCCAGATAAGACAAAGAGGCCATAATTCTACCTGTTCTGAAAAGGATTAGACTCTGCCAGAAGGAGTAAATAGCCAGCTAGAGAAAACCCCTGATTCCAATTTCTCCCTGATTTCCCAGATTGAGGAAATGGCTAGAAGTGCTTTTTATCACCGTCAGGTCAATCACATCACTTTCTGGAAGATAATGATTTTAAAATGCAGTGCACACGCTGTTAACTTTCAGATTTGACTATAGTAATGGACTCTATGGGGGTTGCCTTTATCTTTAGTTAAAGAAATGTTGATTGGTACAAAGCTCAGCAGCTAGACTGACCTTGAGAAGAGCCCTGGTGACACAGTGCTTAGAATGCAGTATTGTAGTAGCTAACTCACTGCTGACTGCCAGGGGTTCAATCCTGACCGGCTTAAGGTTGACTCAGCCTTCCATCTTTCCAAGGTCAATAAAATGACCCAGATTGTTGGGGACAATATGCTGACTCTGTAAACCTCTTAGAGAGGGCTGTAAAGCCCTGCAAAGCAGTATATAAGTCTAAGTGCTATTGCTATTGCTATGAAAGAAATTATATTGTACATGTGCTTAAAGCATTGCACTAGTGACCAATTTGTTTCTGGGAAAAATGCAAAGTGCCAGTCATCACTTCTAAAACCCTATACGTCTTTGGTCCAGACTATCGAGATGAATCCTTCTTTCTATATGAAACTGAGGATAAGCACTACAATTGCTGCAAGCTGAACTGGTGGCAACCCAAATAATCACCATCCCAGATTTTAGAGTGAACAGTTATAAACTCTCAAGCCTTTGTTAGCTTTCTAAAACATTTTTTTTATACTGACTTGTAATTGTTGATTTTAACTTTTGTCATTTTAACTCTAACATTTATACTGGTTTAATTTACTTGACATCTTAGCATCTAAATATCTTTATTTTAAATTTATTTAACTGTAAATTTTGGTTCATCAAGTTAAATAAATATTTTTTTAAAATGAACATGCTTTATACATGCTGCAGTTTTTTTCGACTGGGTACCCTGAATGCGGCTTTTGTTACCTTTGTGGCTTGTAGTTAGATTAGGTTCATTGATAGCAAATCCAATATCTTGAGTATCTTAGTAAGCTCTTGACATGCTGGAGCTGCTACTTCAGTAAAGGGGAGCTTGTCTGTTCTTTACTAATCTAATTGATAATTCCTTCTCTATAATACAACAAATTGCCATGGTAAACTTTTAGTCTTTTCAATTTCCAGCCCAGTTTGCATCTATATAGCCTAATGGAAGAGAGGATTCTGTTTGCAGATAACATTGGTTTCTTCTCAGAAAAAGCTTAAGATGGGACTTCTGGAGGAAGAAATGGCAGACTGAAGACAGCTCTGCAAAAAAGCAGTGACCAAAGAATGAAGAACCAATGAATAGATTGCTTTTTGTAATTCCTCTCTGGACAAGGAGAGGGCTTGAGATTGTCTGCACATGTTCCAGTCAGCTACTCCTCACAAAAAAATCCAAGACAGCTCTGGCAGAAAATGAAATAGCCATCTTGCTTCAACAGTGATTCTGCTTTTAAAAGAAAAAGTTTGCATACTTCTTTTTCTAATTGCTTTAGGAAATTGTTGTTAACTGCTTTTAATTATTGCAACCTTTGGATCAGGAAATTTTACAGCACTGGATGAGTTTCATTCAATACTTAGCAAAAGAAGTTTTAACTATAAGTTCAAAAACAAAAAAGAATTTTTTGGAATAACAACAAAAGGATAATTAAAACTTTGATTTCAGAAAGTATCAAATAGAGTAAGGGTCCAGATAAATTTGAAATAAGAGTTTAGAATTAATTCTAAAGAATCTTTCCCATGGGAAAATACTTGTTTTGAATTTCTTTTTAAAAAAGTAACATTCTAAAAATTGGACAACAGGGAACTAGTGGGAACTAAAGATTACAATTAAAGGAGAAGAACACTTAAACTCAAACTCAACTTATATTTACAGAATTGAGCAAAATATTTTAACATTGGACATTTTGAAGGATGTTATCAAACCTTAATTGTAATAGCATCTGCCTCTACAGATAGACGGTGGCTAAAAATGTTATGGAAGAAGAACAAGTTTTACCTGACAAGATTTCTGAATGGAAAGTAGATTTAGAAATGACTAAGAATAACATAGAAAAAGATGTTGCAGTGGATAGACAAAAGAAACCAGGGGATGTTTTAATAATTACAAGGAATATATAAACAACAATTTAAGAGAGTAACTTGGGTAATTTCCTACATGAGATTACAAAAGTGACTTGTTAACATTCAGAAGAGACTTGTTAAAAATGTTGTTAGAAAGTACAAATAAAAACATGAAAAAATTGAAATTTCCATGGCATTATTTGGAGGGACTACAGATTAAAGATAGAAGTAAATATAGGAATATAAAATTGGTTTATTTGATCAATGTTAAAATAGATATGTTGTTATCTCTTGTAACCCTTAATGGACTTTTGGGCCATCAGGACTGAAATGAAGTGTTCTTCTCCTTTAATTGTCATGTTATTGATTTGGATATAGATGAGGTGAGATATGGAAAGAAGATATCATTTATTGATTTTTAAGAGAAGGTGATAAATTAGCAAAATTGTTTATACTTGTGATGAAGATGGGAAGTTCTATCTATCTATCATCTATCTATCTATCATCTATCTAACTATCATCTACCTATCATCTATCTATCAACTTTTTAGTATATTATTTTTTCTTTTTCTTTTACCTTTTTTCTTTTCTAGTCCTTCTATCCTTTCTTTCTATTCTTTTTGTAGTTTTTACTATTGTGATTATACTCTTAAATAAAATTACTACAACATACTCCATCCCAGGATTCATATTGCTGCAATATTTGGCCTGGTTACAGTTGAGATATACAGAAGCTTTCCAATTGCTATTCTATAAGGACTGTGCTGCCTTACAGAGGCTTACAGGTATCATGGTCTTTAAGGAATTTCATTTCTGTTGCAGTGTCCACTTCATTAGCCTCTGTCAATCCAAGGTATCTATCAAGTCCACCGCCTCCTGTTTCTGTTTAAGGAAGAAACCTTCACCACCTTCTCCTGTAATCTGTATTCCAAGGTGATACAAAATCTCCTCCAGTTGCTTCTTCTCGTCGGGGTTTTTTTTTTTTTAAAGTAGGCAATAATTTCTTGACTGCTCCTCTCATCTTTGGTGTACAAAATGAAATCAACTATTCATCACTTACTTCTGTATCTCAAGGATAAGCCAGGATCATCTTCACCTTGTAAAAAACGCTCTTGAAAAAGCATTTGGTTTAGCTTTTCACTCCATGCTCTAACAGCTTGCCTCAAGCCATAAATGCTCCCTTACTACTAGCACACGAATCCTGCTTTCCCAGGTTATTTGAACCTTGCTGTTTGTTGCATACAAATGCCTTTCTTAATGTCTCCATCCAGGAGGGCTGCCTTCACATCCAGATGTTGGACATACATTTTTCTTGCTTCAGTGCCACTGAGAAGGGCTCTGACGAAAAGATGTTTCACCACAGATGTGAAGGTTTCATTGTAATCTTTTCCTTATTAATGGGGGATGTTCCTTAGCAAGTAGCCAGGCTCTACGTATCTGGATATCCCCTTCTGAAGCTTGTTTGATAGCGAGGATCTTTTACATCCAATGATCTTTCTCCTGCTTGATATCTCTATAACAGCTCATAATTTATTTTTGTACAAAGATTGAAACCCCCCCTCCTCTTCTGATTTGTGGCCATTTTTGTGCTTTACCATCCATCATTGTCTCAGCAAGCAGTTTATTCTTGGCTCGGTTTCTGTATCTCCATTTTAGTGCAGTCCCCGTTTCTTTCAGAAAGCATAGCAAGTTCTTATCAGAGCAGCTGCACCGTCATTGTACAAATCATCTGAAGTGGTTTGCTCACCCAAAAGCACCCCCCTCCCCTTTGAAACTCCATCCTTGAAACTGTAAAGCAACCACAGATGCTTTCACGGTTTGCTTTGAAGTTCTCTGTAAGTCTTCTGATTCGATGTGTTGAAGACAGAAAATACCAACAAGAGGAGCTGGTGAAGCAAATGCAGTGTTCTAAAATCCGTTTACATTTTAAAATGTATTTTAAACATTTAAACTGCCAACAAAATGTCGGCAGAAACCGCCCATTGTGGTGTCTTCCAGATCTGTTGACTTTGTGATTTGCAAAATTTCCAGTCTTCAATGACAACATCCCCTAATTATACAGGTTGGAAACATAGTAGTAGTATGCCAAGTCTGGAGAATGCCACACTGAGGAAGGCTACTGGGATCAAGAGCTCACTAGATTTCCTTAAATAGCTGGCAAAACTATTTATTTAATGCCTTTGTGTCACTTTTTGACTCCTAGCTACTACACTACAGTTTTCTTGACAAGATTTTTCAGAAATAGTTTGCCCTTGCCTGCTTCTTAGGATTGAGAGAGAGAGTGACTGGCCCAAGATCACCCAGCTGTCTTTGTGCTAAAGTGGGACTAGAATTCACAATCTCCTAGTTTCTAGCCTGGAGCCTTAAGCACTACCCCAAACAGTCTTTCAGCATAACAATATTATGTGCTATGTTTAGGGGGGGGGGCAATTGAAAATTTATCCACAAAAACAATACTACTGGAAATAAGATTAATTTGGTTAGATATTTCGCTGAAATCAACAGTGATCTTGTCGTGACAGATAAGTTATTTATAAACAATATTACGTACAATATTAACCCCAATTACCATACAGTTTATTTGACACTGTGTTGGAAGATGCCAGAATCAAAGTAATCATTGGGAAAATAACAGAGCCACAGCGCAAAAATATCAGTTTCATATTCAGTCAGAAAAAAATGGGCTTCTAATTTACTATTTCCTAATCAACGATGAACCAGATATTAAGGAATTTCAAGTTCTTTAAGTTTACTTCAAAGAGTGACACATAACATATTGTACTTCTGATGCTGAGATAGATGATAGATAGACAGACAGACAGACAGACAGACAGACAGACAGACAGACAGACAGACAATCAGCATCAGAAATCCAATACTTACATTTTATTTTAGTTTTATATATATAACTGGCATGATTGATGTACCAATACCACCAAAACAACCAATCAGGATTGGGAACAAACAATCAAGAGGCCAGTTCTTACCAACTTGCACCAATTGGAAACCAGATCAGCTAAAGACCAATCAGCAGTCCGGACATATGGCTATAAAGACTGGAACCCAGTCATTTTATGCCTAGTTTGCATAGCAGCCTACCTTGTCTCTGAAAATGCCAGCCAGAGTTGCTGGTGAACATCATAAAATCTTTTGTCTAGATCTCTTGTCACTAAACCCCAAAGCCTAGCACTGCCTATTCCATGCTCACTTCTGTCAAATTGCAGTTGATCTAAAAGAGTTCTTCTGAATTCATGGAATTTACAGTTTGGTCTGGGTTTGAAATTTTTGTTTGTCTGATATTTACTTAAAGTGGTCACGTGTTTTCTTTGCTACAATAAATAAGTAAAATAAAAGGGATATTGGCCCTCTTTCCACACAAATTTAAGTGAGCTAATGGGAATTGTTTACGTTGTGAAAACACCAAAAAGGGGTAGATTAACCAAGTCAACTAACTAACCCTAGAGTTGAGTTTAATTCAAAACCGACCCAGTTGTGCTTAAGGATGAACTAATTCTATCGCTTCTGTTCTACCCTTTGGAATGCCTAAATCCAGTTTGTAGAATTAGCCAAGACAAACCATGAGGAAAAGTGACTGAAAGAGCCTTGGTCAAATTTAAAACTATAATGATGACCTCTTAGCAACTGCTGAACATGCCTGAGATAGGAGCATTAGAAAGATGAGGAGAGCATGAAAGGTTAGCATGTGAAAGACTATATCAAGTTACAGACCACTCTAATATGGGAAATTAGGTGATCATTAAATCTAGTTTATAGCCCAGGTCATTATTCGACAAATCTGGGGTGTTGTTGCACAGAACCTGGCAATGTTGTATGTTCATTGTTAATTTTCAAAAGCAACCTAACATCACATGATAAAGAGGGCATAACCTATCAGGCAGGTCTAATTAAGTAAAATGGAAATGTGCTTTGATGAGCTTGATTCTAAATTGTTACAGCTGAGAGGTGGTACTAATAAATATTGAATAAAAAAAGGCTCTGATCATTGTAAATGTACAGTGTTTTTTGTAGCTAGAATAGAAGGCAGCCCAGGGATTTTGACACATTTAGTTCCGCAGCTGGGCAGATGGGTTATGTTTTCCTGCCTCTTCCTTTCATAGAGCCCCTGTGTTCTACTTACCCTGAGAACCTCGGGGGACAGGTTTCTCAAGAGCATTTTCCAGCAATCACTGGACAATTGTCCAAATAGTTCAATATTGCCACAAAACCAAATGTTTCCATTCTTCGTTGCTTTGTTTCAACCCATCAGCTAATGTAAACTTTCTGACAAGCGCCTGGAAAATCAGGCAGTTCAAGTGAGTGTACAGATTTAGTGCAAGCTTAAACTCTCCAGAAGAATCTGGCCAAGTGACGGTTAAGGGAAATGTGCGGGAGTTAAGAATAGAAAGGAATTCAAGGTGGGCTGGACTTACATCTCTTGTGAGTGCAAAGGGACTCATGACTTATGACATGTTTGACCCCTCCTTCGGTCTCAGCCTGCTCGTCTCCTACACTTTCCTCTTCTTGAATTCTTTATTGAAAATAAGGAGCAAGACACCAGCAGATGTTGCCCACCAGATTCAAGTTATTAAGTACAGGCAGTCCTCAACTTACAACCATTCATTTAGGGACCATTCAAAGTTACAACCGCACTGAGGAAAGGGACATATGACAGTTTTTCACACTTATGACTACTGAAGCATCCAAACAAAATTCAGACACTTGGCAACTGGTATGTATTTATGATGGTGTCCCAGGGTCATGTGATCACCTTTTGTAACCTTCTGACAAGCAAAGTCGATGGGGAGGCCAGGTTCACTTAACAAGTGTGCTAATAACTTAACAACTCCAGTGATTCACTTTTCAACTGTTGCAAGGAAGATTGTAAAATGGGGCAAAACTCACTTTATTTATTTATTTTATTTTATTTTATTACATTTATATACCACCCTTTCCCAAAGGGACTCCGGACTTAACAACCGTCTTGCTTCACAGTGGAAATTTTGGTCTCAATTGTGGTCATAAGTCAAGGACTATCTGCAACTTTCCCTCTCCAATAGAAAAATGTTAGAACAAGTGGTTAGAGTAAGTTGCTCCAGTTGTAAGCAGAATGATTTGCCATAGCCTGCAGTTACCTGGATATGGCAACATTGTGTGTTAAGCAGGTGCATGAGCCATTAACTTCTAGCACAGGTTGCAGGTAGGGAAAAGCACTTAATAGCTTGTCTCATCAGCTGTCTACATGGCCTTTCAAGTACCTAAGCACTTCTGCAGCCTCTCCTGTTCTGAGTGACATGCCTGGAATTGCTTCTGCTTTCTCTAAATCCAGTGCCTTTCAAGCAGAAGGAAAGGATTGTCTGTGACAGACACCCAGTTACAATGAGGAGCTCTCCGTGGTCAGAGCTTTGATTCACAGTATTCTGTAGAAGGTTTGCCATGCATTGGGCAAACTCACTTCTGGTTTCTCCTCATTTATTGTGTGTCAGGAAAGGTTTGTGTACAGCTTGCAGACTAGCACAGATTTGACCTCTGCGAATGCCTTCCGTCTTTCCTGGTATTGTCTGTTCCAGTACTTGCTCTTCAACAACTCTAGTTATTTATACATAATTTTGATGGAATGATCCTCCAGGAACACAGGAAGCCAACTATGCTGCTGCTTTCAAGAGAGAACACAATGAAAGCATTCTTTTTACTCCATTTACACATGGTGTTAGCTTTGCTTCAGTATCAGGCAGATAAAATGTGGTTTTTGTCAGCTTGAAATAAATACTAGTAGGATGCAGAATAGGGAAATGAAATGATGAACTCCAGGAAGCTTTTGTTACTGATATTTTGATAAAAAATCAAAATATTTGTGCTGATTGTTTTCTAATTCAAGGACTATAGTTTTAGTTATGTAAAAACCATTACTTTAAAATAGCATGATTAATACATTGATAAGTAATAAGGAAAATTTCAAATAGAACTAGAGTTTTAGACAATCATTCGTTTTTGATAGACTGAATAATGTTAGTTTCCCAATAGAAACAAAACAAATCAGTCATATTTTTCTAACATAGACTACATTTTTTTTGCTGTAGTGTTTCTTGAGTCCACATAGCATGCTTAGGAGGGGCTTTGTTTTTTTCTAAGATATTTTAGTTGTTCTACTAAAGGCTTCTAGGATTCCACACAACAGAAGTATAAATCAAATTCAATAAAATGATTTAGGTGATTTAAAAGCTATCAGTTAAAAATAACCAACTAAAACATCTAAACATTAATAAAAATGAAACTAATTTAAAGTTATGGCAGTCTTCCTAGAAGGATAGTTTGGCGTATTAGTTAAGGCATGTCTCTAGAAACTGAGAGATTGTGAGTTCTAGTCCCATTTTAGCATGAAGCCGGTTGGGTGGCATTGGGCCAGTTTCTGTCTCTCAGCCCTAGGAAGCAAGTAAAGGCAACCAGCTTCTGAAATCTTGCCAAGAAAATTTCAGGAATGACTTGAAAGCAAACACAAACGTAGATTTTTTTCAAGTCAACTGCTGGGGATTACACGCTGTATTGACAACAATACTGAAGTTTCCCCCAAAATAACTTTCTATCTAGCTTATGGCCCTCAAGTGATTTCCCATCCAACTTAGCTTTTTGAAGTCCTACTTAGTCTCTGAGACTAGCCCAAATCATATATTTATGTAATGCTTTTATCTAGCTAGTCAAAGTTGCTAGTCAAAATGGTGAACATGATTGTTCACATTTGAAGCCTTGCCTCTTTTTGTGGATGTGTTAACTTCACACACACATACAAAGGGACAGGCTTTTGATTTGCGGTCCCAACCCCTTCTTCATATTTGTTACATTAAATCTACATTATGCCTTATGATTTAACAGTTAAACTTTATATAGGCTATACATGAACTATGATTGTTTAATAGTCTAGATCTGATTTTTTCCCACCCTACGTACGCATTCCAACTGGGAATTATGGAAGTTTTAATTTAACACAACTGGAAGGCACTTGATCCACCTGTACATATACATATTAGGGGAAAAAATGAGAGAAGAACAACCAAGGTGTCTTTCTGTCTATCTATCTACTGTCTGTCTATCCATTTATTTGTCTGTCTATCCATCTATCTACCCATCTATCCCTCTTGATGTCAAGCTTTCCCCATGAAATTTTAATCCAGACAGGAATAAACATACGTAGGGGGCCAGGTGTCCTGGCAGGGTTTAGTATGTAGGTGGGCTTATACACACACTACCCCTATAATGAATGATATTTGCCAGTGACACCCTTTTTTCCTAGTAAATTTAGTGTTTTGAAGGGACCCTTTCCTTCAGATAATTCTAGGGAGGGGGGGCTGGAAAAGCAGAGACATCCTATCGTGCCTCTAGATGTGCTGTGAATATTGGCCAGGTGCTATTTCCACCCCACCCCCACCCCGAATAACAAGCTGCACCTGCCAGGATGCTCTCTTCCAGGCAACCATTACAGTCACAGGAGCCTTTTCCTCATTTGCATCTGCTCAGCCTCATCCCACCAGGGAGAGCGTGTGAATCCTGCTCGATTACAATTCAAAATTTAAAAGGAAAGCAATCTAAATAATTAACTACATTAAGATAAAAAAAGAAAGAAAATTATCCCACTCATAGATCTGATCCATAACATATTCTTTTCAGTTCTGACATATTTTTCCTCCCACAGGATCATTCCCAACAGGCATCTCCCTCCGGAGGAAAATATGACATTGAATAAATGGGACATCTGTGAATCTACATATTTCCTGGTCAGAATTCTTGCTCTGGTTTGAGGGCAATGTTTGTTCTGCATCGTTCTTCCCATCTTTCTGTCAGCTACTTGTGAGATGTGCTTAGATCAGGGGTGTCAAATTCGCATCATCACGACGTTGTCACGTGACTTATCGGGACTTTCCCCCCCTTCACTAAACCAGGTTGGGTGGGGCCAGCATGTGAAGCATCCGGCCTGCGGGCCGTGAGTTTGACCCCCCTGACTTAGATGGTTATGACTCTACTGGAGCAGTTCCTAATCTTTCCTCTATTCAAATCTAATGTTCTTCCCTGCGATCTTCTGAGTTGGATAAGAGGACTAAACTCTCAAGTAGAAAACAACACATCTTTGGCGGACTCAGAAGTTTTGAGGCATTTTTGTTTAAATGTTGTTTTGACATTTATCCCAGGGATTCCCAGAACATGGTTGGTTTGGGGACTTACAAGGAATGGCAACAATGGCACTTATATATCACACTAAGCTAAGGACAGAGGAGAGAAGAAGGTTGATTTGGGCTTAGTAGATTGTGTAATACCAGTCTTTGTGGCTTACTTAACCAATCATGGTTAGTTAGTCTGACTTAAAATAATGTATGAATGCAGCTGTTATCCTCCTAGATAAAAAATTCTGAAACCTATGTTGATACAGCCCAAGTTAAAACAATAGAAATACAACAAAACAAACTAAAAAGTCTCAAAGTAGAAATGCAGAGAGATTTAAATTTTGTTCATATGAAGAAGGGAAACTTATTTGTCTTTTTTTTTTAAATGGAAATAATAGATTTAACTATTCAGTCTGTCCTTCCCACAAACAATGCACTAGTCAAAGATATCTTCTAAGGAAGAGGATTATAGAGTGAATAGTTTGGTTGCTATACACACACGCATGCACACACGTACACACTGACTTATGACAGTTACTAATCAATAATTAAAGCAGAGACATCACCCTGCCAACAAAAGTGCATATAGTCAAGGCTATGGTTTTCCCAGTTGCAATGTATGGCTGT
>JANHJO010007647.1:166112-180144 GCA_032468235.1 Pseudoxyrhopus heterurus | reverse complement strand
TGGGAGCGATTGAGGGCAAAAGGAGAAGGGGACGACAGAGAATGAGGTGGCTGGATGGAGTCACTGAAGCAGTCGGTGCGAGCTCAAATGGACTCCGGGGGATGGTAGAGGACAGGAAGGCCTGGAGGAACATTGTCCCTGGGGTCTCAATGTGTCGGACACGACTTTGCAACTAAACAACAACAATCAATCATTACTGCCTGGCTTATACATATTACTACGCCTAAGCATTATATATGAAGCAAGGCAATATGATGATTAAGAACCACAATCCCTGCAAGATGTAGCAGCATTGGAAGTTTCTGATCCTTTTCACTTTTCTTCCATGCTATTGCTCTTTTGTTAGAGTAGCACATGGTTTGGCATGAAATGATGAGTACAGCTTCCACAGGTGACTGAACAGGTACTGCCATTTTTAATATTCTGAATCTTCAAACCCATCGCAACATCCATTCCCTGAAAACATATCATATGGTTAAAACAATGCAGCTGGTTCCTAAAGGCAAGCGGTTAATTTATGAAAATAGAGAATAGTTGGAGGGTGCCACAGCAATGGATGATGAATGAAAGGGGGAGGCTAATGCTGGGGAATTCTGGGAGTTGAAGTCCACAAGTTTAATGTTGCCAAGATTAGACACCCCTGTGTGCTAATGTCAGGGACATTCCTGTCAGGTTCATGGGATTAAGTTATATGGAATATTTTTTTTAAATAATTGCAGAATGAAATGAAAAACTCAACAGCAGTAATTCAAGCCTGGGGGGCATGGGGGTGCTTTTTACTTCTGGTTAGTGTCATTTAATTATATTATATCCTAGTATGAATATTTATTTTGGAATCAAGTCTCACATATTTCAGAGTGGTTTTCTTAAGAAGGAAACCGGAATATTTCAAAGCCCGTAAACTTCCATTATGATGATATTTGCATAAGAATAGCTCCATTTTCTGCAATTCTCTCTTTCAATCCCTTCCTATCTGTGGTGTGGAAGTAATCTTGCAATTTTCTCCTGGCCTAAATTAATATGCTTTTATCATCTTCAACGCAACTGGAAACTCATACTTGGCATCATGTCTGAATAGGTCAAGTGTGGGAATCCAACATGACTAGTGTTGAAAAACATGTACCTACTCAAGTGGTACCTTTTTATCTACTCACATCTGCATATCTAGATAAAATCCAGGAACCGTACATGGGTTCTCCCCTGATATACACCAAATTTTTATAACAATTAAACATTAGGGTTCATTGATGTGTATGTACACCATGTTAAAACCATTTGTACAGTCAGGTAATCCTGTACTGCATGCTCACTGAAAACTTTTCAGCCTGCTTGGTTATGCTGTTGTCAGAATGGACAGCTAACCATTACTGGAAGAAAGAAAGAGACAATGCCACCCTATATAAATTCTCCACCCACCATCAAAGCAACCCGTGTGTGTTTTTCTGCTGTACTTTCAAAGGACACTTTTCCATGCTATGGCAATCTTGAGAGCTTGGATAGTGTGCTTCAGTGAATGGGTTGCTTTGAAGTTTCTCTGTTTACTCTTTAAAGCTGCCTTTTTACCACAAGCACTAGAAGTGTGGCAGCTCATGTGGTTTTAGAACGCTGGGCTGACAATCAGCAAGCCCGTGTTTGAGACCCAATTGTTGCTGTGTGATGGGGTGAGCAGTTGTCATTCACTCCAGCTCCTGCCCACCTAGCAGTTCAAAAGCATGCAAACACACGTGCCTAAATAGGTACCATTTTAGGAGGCACATTAACGGGGTCATGAAAGGAGTCCCCAACTGGGCATCCCCTGGGCAACGGTGATGTCACCATCTAATCCTTTCAGCCTGGAAGGGCCTGGGTGATTCCAGCAGCAACCACAAGTGCTATAATACTAGAAATTTTCATGCCTAAGGAAGGACTAGAACAGGGGTGTCAAACTTGTGGCCCGCGGGCTGGATGCGTCACGTGCTGGCCCCACCCCTGCCCGGTTTAGCGAAGGGGGGAAAAGTCCCAATACGTCACGTGACACCGCCGTGATGACGTGGAGTTTGACATCCCTGGACTAGAACTCACTGTCTCCTGGTTTCTAGACTAGTGCCTTAACCATTACACCAACACAGTTGCCAAAGTATCTCAATCTGTCTGGACAGGGCTTTCATAAACCAACTTAGAATCAAGCTAGCATGAGTGCACGTTAGG
This sequence comes from Pseudoxyrhopus heterurus, assembly GCA_032468235.1. Lineage (NCBI taxonomy): Eukaryota > Metazoa > Chordata > Lepidosauria > Squamata > Pseudoxyrhopus > Pseudoxyrhopus heterurus. The sequence goes on along the minus strand of JANHJO010007647.1, from coordinate 177,957 downwards.
AGAACCTTAAATTGGTAAGTATATATATGTTCTGCCTCTCCCTGATCTTCTTACTACCTGATGCTTTTAAATGTATATTGCAGGTATTGAATTTATTTATTTAAGAACATTTATAATCTAGGATGTTTTGTATTCCTAATAAGCTATAACTGTTCCCTGTGGCGACAAAGCAAAGAAAGCAGGCAAAACACACACTGGCTGTTTAATTTCCAATAAACTGAAAAGTATCTAGGGAATATAATTTAAACCAGTCTAATAAGGTATCTTGGAAAGTATATATATTGCCTCAAGTTATGAAGCCTGGATATTTTACATGCAGCTTAATCAACAATTAAACGTCTAATTCCAATTACATGTCATTAGGGCAGGAATGAGGTACAGAATATTCTACTCTGCTAGATTATATTCATGAAGAGAACCAGGAATGTATTAAAGTTAAGGAAATCACTGTTAATGACCTCCCAGGTAAAAAGGGTTTCCCTAGCAATCAAGTCTGCTTACTAGTTTTCCAGAATACCAGGATCTAGCAAAGCTGGCTGAGGAACTCTGGGAGTTGAAGTCCACAAGTCTTAAAGTTGCCAAGGTTGGAGACCCCTGCTCTAGAAGTTCTACTGTTTAAAAAGTCATTATTTTGAATCATTAACTAACTTCCCATTAGTTTCCACTTCAAATCTTCTTATTCATTTCCCCTCTCTGTTAATTCAAGAAACTTTCAGAATGTTCTCCTTTTTGGTAGATTGTAGCGGTTAAGATTATAAACCTCAAGCATCTTCAGCTGGTGATTTTGTGGAGATGGCATAGCCAAACAGATTGTACAACACACACACAAAAAAAAACCTAAACCAACCTGTGGTTTAATCATACTGTACAACTTGTAGCTAATTCTATATGTCATTTAGTTTTCATGATGAATCCGGTCAAAGTCACTGCAATACACTCTCTGCTAAAATCTATACCATTCATTGGCCACAAAAGAATGTACATTTTACAGGCGGTCCTCCTTTAAGGACACACTCCTTCATCAACTATTGAAAATTACAATGCCGCTGAATGAGTGGTGGTTACAACGCAAAGTTCCAGCTATCCCAGCAACTCCATGGCCATGTGATGGGTACTGGCTCATGTGACACTTGCAGCATTTCACAGTCACTAGTATTGCAATTTGCAACTTTCCCTACCAGCTTCCCAGAAGCAAAGTCAATAGGAAAGCCAGCAGGGCAGATCACAAGTTGCTCAAGTAAGTTTTCTCCAGTGTGCACTGCCCTGAGCCTCCCTGTGTTTGTGCTGCCATTTCCTAGCCACTTGTGCCCCCTCTTATATTCCCCCCCACATACTGTGTAGCAGCCACTTCAAGCCATGCCCCACTCATGCCATGCCTTTCTGGCCTTCTTGCTCCCTCCAACTGGCAGCAGCAACTTATCTGCCAACCTATCTGCTCGCTTGGGAATTCCTGCTGGCTTCCCCATTGACTTTGGTTGTTGGAAGCCAGTAAGAAATTGCAAAGAGGTGCACACTTCACAACCTCCGATCCTCCCTTAATGAGAGTAATGGGATTGCAGGGATTGTGATAAGTACTGTGGTCACATGACATAATGCTCTATGACCTCGTCAATTACAGAAATCCCTGCAATCTATTGCCGTTATTAAGTGGGATCATGGGTTGTTGTAACTCAAAAACTACTGCACTATCACCATTTGGCATAATAGTGGAGGGGGGAGGTAAGGGGGTCAACTTTGAACGGTCACTAAATCATAGGTTGTAAGTCAAGATCTACCTGTAGATTTTTTTTTCTTTTAAGAAAGAAAGTGAACAAATCATTTGGATGTTCTGTGTGATATAGAAAACTCTATGAGACTTGGGGCATTAGATTACTCAACTAACCCTTCCTTCCTTCCTTCCTTCCTTCCTTCCTTCCTTCCTTCCTTCCTTCCTTCCTTCCTTCCTTCCTTCCTTCCTTCCGTCCTTCCGTCCTTCCTTCCTTCCTTCCTTCCTTCTTTCCTTCCTCTTTTTAGCCTAAATATTTCTTTTTTTCTTCGGATGTTCATGAAGTAGAAATCTCCTCCAAAGATCAGGGCAAATCTGCTACAGCACAGCTGGAGTTGACACTGCTAAATTAACAGAGAACCAAACAGAACAGAATAATCAGAGCAGTTTAGAAAGACACTCAAATATACCGGTATTGCCTAAAAAGATACCCATATTTGCATCATATTCTATTTCCCCTGTATGAATAAAACTAGAGACTGCCTTCTTTATTTAAACATTGCCCATATATATATATATAGGACTGTGTTGAAATTATGGTAGTAAAGTTTTGTGTTTCTTTAATCTATGATGAAAAGTTCTATAGGAAATAATTGATTTGCACCCTCCAGTATTTAAAATAAAATATTAAAGACTATACAAGAATTAAATCCTGCAGCACAGAATTTGGTATATAATCAGGGAGTTGACGTTCAATGTTATTGTCTATTTGTCCAATGTACGTCACACTGTTTAAAAGTCTGAGCATGTTTATTATTCATCTTCTGACCAACAGCCTAAGAAACTTGAAGGTGTTGTATTATGTACTATGGAAAGTTCAAAGCAAAGTGGGTTTTTGATCATCATCAACATTATCATCAACATCATCCCAAATCAATTCACTGCAAAATGAGAGGACCCTCATGGAATGTTATGGATGTTCATCTATCACACTTGGAAGTGCACTTTGGTAGATGGATGGTTTTTCGACTTCACAGCCTGGAGCTGAGAGTGCCTATCCCAAAGTCATCCTAAGAGAAGGCTAGAACCTACATCTCCGTCCTCCTAGACCTTAACCACATATCCCCCTCACCCCATACACACACCATTCTTAATTGGTATGGTGCAAATATGTAAATATTTAACTTCTGAGCTTTCAGGCAGATTCACCTGAAAGTTTAAATACCAGGTCTAGTGATTCAAGGGAGAAACTGATGAACAACATATTCAAATCAATGCATAAATTTGTGAGTCAGTGTTTATTTGCCACAGACTTACTGCTGGGTCATGTGCACCTATGTTGCTGGCAGTTCCACAGTCCCAGTGTACCTTCCTTCCTTCTTCTCCTTCCATAAAATATGATGATCCAGCCTAGTGTCATGTGACAAGTACATCTCCTCCATCAGCACAATGTTTAGGGAGATTCTCTGTCATCCAGGTCATGGTTGTCCTAAAGGTGCTTTTCAAAAGGCAACAGGACTTTCTTTGTTTTTCCTGGGAGACATTTCACTTCTCATCCAATAAGCTGCTTTGGTTTTTCAGAAAGTCCAGAAACACAAAGAAAGTCCAGTTGCCTTTTAAAAAAGCACCTTTGGGTCTGTCAGCACCAGTACATGAAAAGGTGCTTTATATGTGTGACATTGTACTTTTATAACACAAATATCAGGATGTGTGGAAATTTCTTTTACTATAATTTTTTGTGACATTTAATGTTAGAGAGTTGATCTGGTTTAGTGGTTAAGGTGCCAGACTAGGAGTGGAGAGACACAGAAGACTTTTGGGTGACCTTGGGCCAATTACTCCCTCTCACCCCAAATTTATGTCAAAAAATAGCAGCAGCAATTTTAATTACAAGGTTTGTTTTATTCTTCCTGACTTCATAATCATTCCTTAACTTTCATCCAGGACAACTATAAACTGGTTTCCTTTTCCCAAGTCAACTTGATTCAGCATCTTAAGAACTTTCAGTTACTTAGATTGTTTCTAAACAAGGCCATTCAAATAATTTCTGAACACATTTTTGCTGCTGACACAATATTTCTTTCATACTTTCCTCCTAGAAAGCTCATTACATCCATCACCACCCACATCCACATTCTTCCTCTTTTTCCCTCCTGGACCATTCTTAAGATTTGATACAAAATTTCTGGCACATCAGCTTGGTATGTCGATGTTTGATTACAGATGGGCAGGAAGACAGAAACAAGAGACTCCTATGCACTGTGGGATATACAATATAGAGGTCGCATGCTGAGACTGAAGGCCAACTGTTGATGATGCTGGAGTGTTGTGACAATCTACAATGTCACATGTGGTCAGGAAGTATCTGATGGTTCTGCTTCTGACAGCTCAATAAGTGAGTGTGTGCAAGAGACACACAGCTGGCAACTGGGTCGATGGTGTGAATGTAACCCTTTGATCATGTTCCTCAATTTTATACCTCACAAAGAATAGAAGAATGAAGCCAGAGGCAAACAGGAGAGCTAGAGCAAAGATCATGCCTTTTTCTCTTTCTAATTCATACATGGAATGATAAATAATAAATGTTTAACATCTTCCTGAGATAACTTTTTGTACCTGGTATTACCTTTCCTATACATATTTATTTATTTAGATCCTGCCTTTATTATTTTTATAAATAACTCAAGGCAGTGAATATAGCTAATATGGTATTCACACAGGATGGCTTGCAACTATTAATTTGCAGGTGCTATACTGCACCTTTCCCTAGAAAAGGGGATGGCCATCTTGGGATTTCTCCCATAAGGTGGAATCCAAAGACCAAAGATTCCCAGAGAATAAGACACCAACCTAAAATAAGAGGAGAGGGACTCAAATGGAGGTAACCCCAATCCTTCTGGAATTTAGAGCTAAAATGGAAATGGACACCTTGCAGGTGGTGATTGTGTGAAGGAGATTATTTTCATAAAGGATTAGGAAGCTGTTAATAATCGATGTAGGAGAATATTGGCAGCTCAGGATTGAAATGAGGGGTCCTTGGTGCTCTCTGAGCTTGGTTGTTTTCTTGCAAACATTTCATTACTCAAACTAGGGGACATCATCAGTATTGTAAGGTCTGTTCAGGAAGGAATGATCATTTGCAATAAACCAGAATACAATTCATTTCATTTTGGCTTCAGTTGCTATGCCAATCTTAAACGTAAGCTTAAACTTGCAATAAATCTTTATACTCATTTGAGCTGCTTGATTCTCCTGATTTCCCCCATGGGATTCCTTTTGGCCTCTGGATTCTGTTGGAATGGAGACAGGAGAGAGTGTTGTCTACTATGATTTTCATGACTTTGGGGTTGTTTTTGTGCTCCTCCAGGCTTGTTTAGGGGAACAGATTTTCTTTGATCAAAGAGATTGGCAACCAGCAGTTGCAGAGTCAATAACTAGTAATAAAATGAGCTCATTGGAGTGGGTGCAACCAATTTTTAAAAACTCTTGGTACTTAGAAAGACAGGAGGGGCTTTCAGGGGAGGGGGAAATCCTGTCACCAAAATTGGCTTTTGACACAAAAATCTCATCAGCAAATTCTGGTGGCTGCTCTGGGTTGCAAAATAAAAATAAAGGGATACTTCTGCTAATATTTACTCCATATATTACACTGACCAGAATTTAACTGAATGGAATGTCCATTATTCTCAGCTAAAGTCTGATTGGAATTTAGCAGATTGGCATAGCAATTGAAGCCAAAATGAAATGAATTGTATTCTGGTTTATTGCAAATGATCATTCCTTCCTGAACAGACCTTACAATATGTTGCAGTGCTAAGTTAATTTCAGTAGAGTTAATTATGCTAATTAAAATCAGAACATCCATCTTGTTTGGGCACTCCCTTCTTTCCACAATATTCCTATGGCTTGTCTTGGTTATATTTCACTTAAATTGGAGAACCTGTTCAATCTTTGGAGATTTCCTACATAGAGTTGAGAAACATGGCTTTTCATGTTCTAAAGTTTAGAATTTAAACAATTATGGAGACTCTTCTGCTCCAAATTGTGGATGATAATGGAGCCACATATGATAGAAAAGATTGTGGCAGAAAAGAAGACACTAATAGAGTCCAGTCCCAAAGGTGCTTTTTCAAAAGGTAACTAGACTTACTTTGTTTTTCCTTGAAGACATTTCACTTGAAACGAAACATCTTCAAAGAAAACCAAAGTCCAGGTGCCTTCTAAAAAAGCACCTTTGGGACAACCATGACTTGGATGCCTGAGAAACTCCGTAGACATTAATACAGTCCATTTTCACCCTCATACATTTCTAATTTTAATAACAAATGTATTGGAATTTTAATACATATTTGGATTTCCACAGTTTCAGGGAGATCACTGTTCATTTCAGTAGTGTTAGAAGGAAAAACCATCTGGTTCATTTCCAAACTGGGAGAAAGACACTGGAAATATGTGGTTCTGCTTCATCAATAAACCATCTTTCCAATCAGCCTCCATGTTTCCAGTATCTTTCTCCCAGCTTGGAATTGAACCAGATGGCTTTTGTTGGAAAAATTGTTGGAAGGAATATGCATCTGTAGCAAAGAAAATTTCACCTGTACATTGTCCTTGCCATTAAACTTTTTCTCAAAGCTGTTCTTAGAATTTCTCACCAACCTTCTTCCCAACCAATTAATTCTTAGATACAGAATTCCTGCAAATGTAAACTAATTTATTAATTTAATTCAATTTTATATATAAACAATGGCATATTCAGGAAACATTATATGGTAATACTAAAGTTGAATTTGATGATATTTTGAAAAGTCAGATATTCAAATTAGTCTTTTTTCAGGGAATTATGATGCTGGCAAAATAACATTTTTCACTTTTACACAAACTTGGATTGGTCTATTCTTACAATTGTCCTGTAATTGTACCTGGCTGAAATATGGAAATAATAATATCCAAATCAAGTAAGGCTAAAGTTTGTCACCAAAATTTACAGTATTATTTTCCTGAGCAAATCAAGTTCAGATGGTACTGTTTAGCAAGCACTGCGGTGACAGTCTATTTTATAATTTAGATAACTTCATCTAAACACAAGTAGAAAAATAAGGTATTCCTTTAAATACTTAATGATGAGCTGTAAACTGTAGGCTAGGAAGGCAGCTATTCAGCTCAACTGTCTTTTAAAAGTCAGAGTATATATTTCTGCAATGATTGTTAATACGCTGTCATATATCTCACCCATTGAGATGGGTGAAGTCAGGTCTGATTTCATTATCTGTCCTTACCGTCCATCCTTAATTTTAATTTAAAAATAATTGAAAGCAAGTCCAATGATTTCCATTAATCAACCAGCTCCTATAGCAGTGAGTGACATAGGAAGCAAATTAAGGAGGCAAAAAGATTGCAAATTTTAATTTGGGAATTTCAGCAAGTAATAGTATCTTCCTCTCAAAAGCTTTTTGGTTGGTGGAGAGATAAGTTAAAGTATAAACTTATTTCAGCTAAAGCATTACAGTTCTACTCTACTCATAGTTGGCAATAACAGGTAGCATTAAATATAAATAGGCCTATTTTAAGAAGAAACATTTTGAAGTCTTAAATATTGTAAATGGTCACATTCATAGCAAGGTCCAATCTGGGTCAGTCACTGAGACCAGAGGTTTTGTCTTCTGAGCTTTCAGACTTGTGCTGGAGCCCATCTCAGGGAACTTCTCTGTGTACTTCGGGCTGTTCTGTGTGTAGTATTTATACGGTGCCTGATGTGTGTAGTTTTTTAGATGTAGATTGGGGTGTTGATGGCTGGCTATTAAGTCACTGGCCATTGTTTCCTTGTGTTGCTAAGCCCATGCCTCCTAAGTACTTGATAAGCTGGGAGTAAATCAGCACTCCTGTTGATTGATGAGAGGCCTGTTTCCCAGGCTTCAATCACTTCCCTGGCTGTTTTTGTGCCTGCTCGTCCAACAATCTTAATAGCTGCAAAATTGAATGTTTGTCCTTGTTTATTGCAGTGTGAGGTTACCAATGAGTTTGGGTCTCTTCATCTGACCACTCGTCTGTGTTCTTGTGATCTGGTGGTTAGCTTCCTCCCTGTTTGTCCCACATTGTTATAGGGGCAATCCATGCGTTCATAGCAAAATAGTACATGTAAAATATGTGACCACTAATTTCAATTATCTTTTGCTCAAGTCCTAATCAGCCTGTCTTTACAACTGACTTCTATAACTTGTTGATTTTCGATCATGTATGATATTTCTAATCAGAGGGTCAGATAGAATGGTAAGGATAAAACAGATTTAGATGGCGGCAGTTAAGGCTATTGAAATAAACTCAATTCAAGAGACTTTATGTGGTAACAAAATTGATAAACCTTTATGGTACTTGAAGACTTTTTTTATACAATCCTACAGAATCCAACCCTTTCTTATGAAACTGTTTATAAAAATAGCTGAGTTGTCTTAGAACAGATCTGCATCCTTCTGGATATAAAACCTTTGTTGAGCTATGTTTTTTTCTCTCACACTAGGTCAGCTCCCTGCAACTGACCGGAATAATCTTCTCGTGAATTCTTAGAGATATTGGCCCAGGATGCTTAACCCATTTTTGCTTCTATAGGATCTGCTTTCCCCCGGCTCCATATTGCTAATCATTTCTGTCTGTAGTAAACATGGACATTATTATCCAGACACTTCATAGATTCCTGTGACTCTATAATCAAATTAATAATCCTTGGAACAGAATCTTTTCATATGAATGTATACGTTTGTGTATATGTGTGTGTGTGCATGCGTGCGGTGCATGCCTTCAAGATGGTGTTGATTCTTGACAACTGCTTGGACATGCCCCTGGAGATTTCTTGGCAAGGCTTTTTGGAAGTGTTTTGCCCTTGCCAGCTTTTTTAGAGATGAGACAGAATGGCTGGCCCAAGGTCACCCAGCTGCCTTTATGCCTAAGGCAGGAGTAGATCTCACGGTCTCCTAGTTTCCAGCCTTATGCCATAATCACTACACCAAACTGGTTCAGTTGAAACCTGCCTACCTATAAATGCAATAAGAATATATATAAATATGATTGCATGATTGCATTTATTGGTAGGCAATAAATGGAAATGTAAGCCAACTTATCCAATCAATTAGAGCACCATGCCATGTATGTCATTTGAGAAGTCCTATTGCATTCAGTCAAAATAGTGCTCACGCTTAACAGTTAAGGTACAGATGAAATAACAAGAGTATAACATATAAATATATCAATATTGTAAATTATATTATGTTATATAATATTGACCCTACACACACACACACGTTTATATATAAACATCACCTCAATAGCTAGTCAGCTTAGTCTATCTAAATAGAAATGTCTTCTTCTGTTAGATAAGACCATGCAATATAACCTGGCTTCTAGTAGCAAGGAGTTCCAGAGTCTGAGAAGGTGTGTTTCATATTTCCATTGAATGTGTCTCTGGTAGTCATTGTATAATGGAAAGAATTAGTCCTAAGAATCGCAGAATCCAAACTGGCATGAATAGTCTTTCAGGTAGCAGTCTTTTAGGTATGTAGTAGTAGTAGTAGTAGTAGTAGTCTTTCAGGTATACTATTCCCATGGTCATGATGTGCTATATAGACTATTAGCAGCACTTTGATTTATACCCAGAAAAAAGTTGAGTAACTAATGAGGCACTTATAACAAGCTTGCATACCGATCCCAGTCTTGTTACAGCTTTCTGGAGTAGCTAGGGTCCCAAACCCCTTCAAAGGTAGCTCCAAATGGGATAATTGACTGCCCAACACCACCCGGGGCTGATTATCATTGTCTGGGCTTCAGTTGCTTGTGTCTATTAAAGGGTTCCTTCCTACAATACAGAACGGTACTATACTTCATCCCCTCTAGGGTTGGTAGATGCAAAAAAGAACAGGGCTTCTACATCCATGTACAATACCACATGTCTAATAGCTTTGTATATGAGGAATCCACTGAATCACTTGCTGAAATGCCTGCTTTTCCACTTGGCTGTCCTGCTGATTACACAGAATTTCCTCTTCACAATATCGCCACCTGCTCCAATTCAGATCACTTCAATATTTCAAATACCCCTTCAGTTAAGTCCAGGTAGCGGTGGAGTTCAGTTTTCCAGAGATTGATCGATCTCCTGAACTGAGATTTGCTGATAACCCTGAAAATGATGATGGTTGTCCTGTGTTAATCGTTTTGAGATAAAATTAAAGATGGGATTAGAAATTATTACATTCTGCTTTACCAGACTTTAGATATGCACTTATTGTATGTTTGAACTTTTGTCATCTTCCTTAAGTGCATAAGGAGTGTTAATTGTAGAAAACCAAGCTGGATTTGGCAATTAAAAAAAATAAATAACCAGAAATCTGGTTGAGGAATTCTGGGAGTTGAAGTCCACTCAAAGTTGCAAAGGTTGGACATTCCTGCAAAAGCTTATTAGCTACCTTTTGAAATAATAAGGCATTAATGTTTTCAGGATTGCTCAACTCCTACATTCTGCATTCACGAGACCATCCTGAGAATAGGATTTGTAGGAGGGAGAATTTATTATTTTAACTTCCTGCTTCTATGCAATGCCTTAGGTGTCTGTAGTTTCATTGAGAAGAACGAATACACAAGAAGAAAGAGCCATAAAATGCAATTACTCCTGCACCACCACAAATCTGAAAGGCTTCCCTGAAATGTGAAATTGGTGATTATCTACCGTACATGAGATTTTGCTTTCATTATCCCTAGCAGAAGAAAGGCAACAGGATTTCCCAAGACAGAGCTGTTATTTTCTGCAGACAAGCATGGTTTTTGGGCTCCACCCATTTAGCCTTCACATTTCTTCTGGGGTTGTCAGAAGCAGCTTTACAAAGAATGCAGCTTGATCTCATGCCGAAGGCCCAGTAGGTTTTATAGGGGAAATCTCAGGGAACTGGGCATAGGAAATCAACTATTTGTATCGTAAGCAAAGGAATGTGTCTGAATTAAAGGTAAAAGTTCATCACAAGGTAGACAAGCCTTTCATTTATGACTGTAAATCATGGCCTTCTCCGCATGCAAATGCTCATACTATAGGTTCACCAATTGAATTAAGATCTAGTGCTGCCTTTGCCTTATTATGTTGTACAGGGTTGTTATTGTAGAGAAAATAAGAGGAGGACGTTCTGTTGGATATCTTTGTTGTCTTGAGTTATTTGTGAAAATAATAAAAGTGCGATATGCATGAATGAATGAATGGACAAACAAACAAACAAATAAAAGCATCACTGTGGCTTATTCAGAAAACCACGACTGTGGTTAAATCACCTCCACACATTTATGTACATCTATCAAAGAGAGAGCTTCACATACAACTGATATGCCAATGTTCACAATATTTTCTGAGATACTGACTTCTGATACTGAGTACCGACACAGACTCTGCTAGGTAGACATGTATATTGGCCTTCATTTGATACTGACTTCTGTCCATAGAGAAGCTGTATAAAACTCCAATAATTTCTAGAATCCTCATCTTAGACTTCAGCTCTTGCCAAGCATTGCTAAAATGGATACTTTAAAAAATGAAATAGCCTTTCCCCAATTTTAAATGAATGTGTTTAAGAATACCGGTTCATTTAAAATCAACCCCCTGAGCAGTTAATAAAGCAACAACAGCATACCAAATCAAAAAATAGATCCAAATCCCCAGAAGCAGCAGAAACAACAACTTGACATCCTGAAAGGGAGGAATGTATTTGGTTTTTATTTAAATGCAAACCTACCTAATTCATATTTCTTGAACCAATATACAAAACAAATTGCAATTATCCTCTGGTATTTGCATTCCTCTGAACTTTGTGATATAGTTCTCTCATTAAAAAAAACGAATAGAAAAATGTATTAGGAGAAAAGGCACAAAAATGTGTAGATTGGCACAAATAACATAAATAAAGCTTAACAAGATGATTGTATATATGCATAGAGGTGGAAAAATATGTATACGTATAAATTAGGGGGACAGCACAAGAAAATACATATACATTTTTATGTAGGCTTTTTAATAAAAAAATTGCAAACTAATAGAGAAATATGATTTAAAAAAAATAACTTGGCTAAATGAATATATGTATGTGTGTGTATGTGTGTGTGTGTGTGTATACTGTG
>JANHJO010007644.1:0-13551 GCA_032468235.1 Pseudoxyrhopus heterurus | reverse complement strand
CAATATAATTTGTAAAGATACAAGCAACACGGTTATAGTCATAAGTGAGAAGAGATAGGTACTAGGAAGGATGAGAAGAGTAATAGTAACACAGTCTTAGTAAATAATTTAACAGTGTTGTGGGAATTAGTTGTTTACCAGAGTGATAGCATTCGGGGGGAAACTGTCCTTGTGTCTAGTCTAGTTATTTTTGTGTGCAGTGCCCCATAGTGTCGTTTTGAGGGTGAAAGTTGAAACAATTTATGTCCAGGATGTGAGGGGTCAGTAGATATTTTCACAGCCCTCTAATAATATCAGTAGATATTTTCACATGCAGAAGGTAGCCTAAGCATGCTCGAGATCAAAGGGGGATTTGGTGGTACTTGGGGCAAAATGGCCAGCACTGGCCAATTCTGCCCACTCTTAGGCTTTTCTTCCCAAGAATAAATTAGCGTACTCTCTTCTCCTTTTCTTCAGAGTACGATTCAGATGCTTCACTGCAGTTGTGAGAACCAGTTGTTAAAGGGCTGTGTACAATAGAGCTAAGTCAAAGATCAATCTTTTTCCTGCCTTGCCTAAAGCAATATGGACTTGACTTTTTAAACTTTCATGGTCAAGGAATGCCAAAGAACATTATTTAAATATGACAGTTTCCTTATCTCTTGCTTTTAATGTTTTTGTCCACTGCTTCTCGCTATAAACTGTGCTTTAGGCTATGTATTGGCTTGACCTAGTATCTGAAATGGATCATCTGTCTAGAATGCCTTCTCCAGTTCTTAAAAGATGTCAGAAATAACAACAATGTAATTTTTTATCTGCTAGGAAGGAAAGTTGTGAATATAAAATTCTGATTCCAATCTGTGTTTTCCCCAACTCCTCATCAGCATATTTGGCACATATACTTGGGTGCATGTATAAACTGCTTCCTTGGCCCCCTATGTAAATATTGTGTAACATATAGCACATTCAGAAGAATGTATAACAGAAGAAAATATAAATTGTTTTGTTTAATTGTTAAATTCCTAAAGAGAAGCTTCATATCTGAAATCTATAATAGCAATTTTATCAAAATTTATACTTTCAAAAATAACATAATGTCAGAAGAAAATGTATTTTTTCAATTTGTTAGATTCTTAAAGATGATTTCATATTTGAATTATCTAATAGAAATTTTAATTAAAATTTATACAGTCAATGATAAAATAACATACAAAGTAAAAAAATAAAAGAATAAATAGAAGATGAAAGTGCAGGAAAAAAGAAAAAAGACAAGAATATAGTAAGGAAAAAGAAAAATATATATATAAAGAAATGACTTCCCTCTACTCAACAAATCTAAACAATTTTAATAATTTATCAGTTTTATTTAAAACACAACAGATGACCCCATCTTCTCATATCCCACCTCACACAGACTACCTATATAGGTAGTAACTCTTAAAATTAACTTCTGGGTCCGTTGTTCCAAAATATTCTTCCACATGTTCAATGTTAACATATTTTAATCCATTTTGAAAAAGCAAGTCAAACTTAAGCGTTCTTCTCATTAATTGTAATCTTTACTTTGTTCTACTCACCCATACTGTCCAAGTTTCAAAGTCCCATCCCATCATTTAAAAATCAAAAGAATTCAAAGCAAAAGCATTTTCCCGCAGGAACAATTCTTACAATTAATTCCAAACTCTTATTTGAAATCGATATGGATCTTTATTCCATTTATAAGTTTTCAAATCAAAATTCTAATCATTCTTCTGCTGTTTATTAATTTTTTTAAAAAATCTTTTGTCTAATCAATTTTTTTAATTTTATTCTACATATACATCTCAATACGTGAACAGTCTGACTCCTGGGTGTCAGACATTTTGATGCAAATACAAATAACAACATTAATCATGTCTATTACATTATTCAAACTTATGTAGTTCTAATATTAATACACATATTTGTATTAAATTATAGTCTTCCATTGTTTAATTATTCATTGTTTCAGTATATTCTTCTAATGTCAATCACAATATTATTTAAACCTATTCGCAAATTTCATTATTCAGTTCCTAATCTTCCCTCTAATTATTGCTTTTATCTCATTATATAAAGATGTGTATATCAATAATCTCCCCTCGAAATATAATAATATTGATCATATTACATTCAACTTGGTGCAAATAAAAATAACATTCATATCTGTTACATTCATCAAACTTATGTCATTGAAATGTTAATACATATATTTATGTTAAATTATAATCTTCCATTGTTTAATTATTCAATGTTCCTGTATATTCCTTAATGCCAATCACAGTATTGTTTAAGCATGCCTGATAATTCATTATTCAATTTCTCTTTTTATTTTATTTTTATTTTTCCCCTCGATTCAGTTAAACATAACTAACATTTCTTTTCACCATTATTTATTTATCCTCTATCTTATATTTAAAAATTACTCATTTTTCCACCATACTTTCAAGATCCCAAATATCCAACACTACTATTCAATCTAAATCTTGACAGTAATCAATCTATCCCGAGGTTATATCTCCCATCCCCACAATTTCTAGTCCTTAAAAGTTTACAATTCACCATATATTTTAATTAAAAAAATTCTTGAACTTGTATTTTATAGTTCTTTCACTAGGGGTAGGAGACTCATCTGGTGTTTTTAGACTTGTTGATCCAAAAATTCCAAACAGCTGAAAAGCAGTTAACAAACAACTTTTAAATATGATTTTAAAAGGAAGTATGCAAACACAGCATTCTAACAGTTTGAGCAAGATGGCTATTCTCTCTTCTCTCATAGCCATAAACATGCCTCAGTCTTGTGGTTCTCTTCTAAGCAGGAACTGTCTGGAGTCCTTTGGTTGATCTCAACTCCTTTCTTTTTCTGAGGTGGAATTATAAACAGCCGTCTACTCTCCAGCTTTTCATTCCGCCATGGTCAGCAGTTCCATTTTTAGCAGAGCTGTCTTCAGTTTGCCATTTTTCCCCCAGAGCTCTCAATTCTCAAATCTTACTGAATTTGAAATTGAGATTTTGAAATTACCAAAATCTTTGATGCAAATAATTTTCAGCATTTTTACTCCCAAATCCCATTGATGTAATATGTTAGCTAAAAGATAGCTGATGGAAATTAGAGATTGAGTTGCTGTTTTGCCTCCTCTCTTTCAGCTGTGGATGCTCTGGAATGTTATTATTGTCCCAATGGAGGAAGATGTTTTAGCACAACTACCTGCTCTGGTAATCAAGACCAATGTATGACCATATGGTTTACAGGAGTTGGTAAGTATAGTAGTGTGAAAAAATAATTATATTTAGTTCTTTAATTTTTGGGAGTGGGCGACAAGGCTTCAGTGAGCTTTGAAAAAAGGCTATGGAGAATCATTAATGGATGGAATCAGTTGAGAGAAAAGTCTCCAAGTCTCCAAATTGCACAAACCTTACAAAAGATGCAGCTCTATGAAGGATGCTATTTTCCACTTGAGTTGCTAAGTGCCTCTTTCAAAGGCTGTAAACAGCCTGATTCAGTAATAGATGGGTGGAATAAATGTAGTCACCTTCTGGAAGGTCCCACACATAGATGAGTCAAAATAATAACCTTCAGACATGGGACATAATGACCCTTGGCTTGAATCTGAAATGAACTAAGTTAACCGATTTCCCAAATTAAAAAGAAAATATTTTTTTCACCAATATGATTGCTGAATTTTCCCCTGGAAGTGGTTGCAGGTTAAATTGCTTTCTGAGTTTTGATCTTTACTAGCTCTGTCTGTGTAAGGGTCATAGCTTTCACCTCAAGAGGCCCAGGAGTCTGGCGGTCAATTTTATTTCTACTTCTCTCTGAACTTAGGCAAGAGGTTGTTATCATTGTTATTGAGCCAGCCATTGTGTCAATAAACAAGTCCAGGGATTGTTTGGCCTAGGATGTACCTTTCAGGACCGAGAGAATCCTAGGATACCTAGCTTCCACTGCCCATCAAAATTTGCACTGGTGTTTCAGGTATCCAAACAATAGAACTGACTAGATTAAATGGACCCTGGAACAAAGGCAAGTGTTGCCCTAAATATTGCTGCAGAAGAACAATGAGAGACAATTCTTTATCAACAGTTTATGCAATGTTATCATTATTTCAAGTTCAGGCTCCTCTACAAGACTTTGATGATGGTGCAAACAAAGTGTTTAATAGTGGGATTGCCAATCCATTACCAGACAGCCTGGTGATTTTTTCGGATATTAGGGTTGTTTTCAGGGGAGCAGGTAGGTCACATTCAGACCTCACCACCCTGCCCCAGTCTCAGTCTTGCTATCCAACACATTTTTCACATGAAAGAAGCAAGAATTCAGAATAATGTGGATGTGCTGCCTGCCTGGCCCAGATTCCTGACAAAAAGAAGGAAGGATAATCTATCTAGGAGTTTCCATCGTTAACAAAGAATAATGTTGGTAAGGTGAAAAATTAGATTTATTTTTTCCAGGAGCAACCACAAGGTCTTTTTTTTTCCCCTGTAGGATTCCAGCGACCAAGGTATGGCAAGAGGTGCAGCTCTCAGTATGAGTGTCAACTTCTGAATTCAATGCCACAGTCAGGAATTACTGCCATTTGTTGTGGCTATGACAGATGCAACCGTTAGTGTTCACTTTCAAGTGGAGACCTTCTCAATGACATCATTGGCTTCAACTGATTGCACTGGATGTCATTTGTCTGAAACTGAAGAGCGATTTGGAATGTGCTGCCCAGTAATATTCTTAATCAATCCTATGTGAATGGGAAAATAAATAAAACATATCATCTTAATTGTGTACTGTGAATAAGGGTTTGTTTTTGTCTATCCTGTGTCTACACCAAATCAGTGTTTTTGGAGTTTCCTCAGGTACTGATAATGTTGCACAAAAGCTAACACAAGTGTACATAATATCCCTGAACATCACAACACCATGGCTGTTGTTAAAATCAAGATAAAAATGAAAAGAAGACCCTTAACACTATTTCACAGCAATATGCATGTGTTCCTTCATCATTTTCCTTAATGTTTGTAGTTTCCAACTTCAATTGATGGTAGCAGATTCTTGGGAGGCCCTGGTCTTTAGATGTTGTCTTTAAATGCCAATTCGGTCTACAATACATTGTCTTTCATCTACCATTTTAGTGTGTATGAGGAGCCTACCTGGCATGTAGTACCAACCCCTGGCTGGGCCCAGAAGGGGATGTTCCCTTCTCAGAACTATTCCTTTATAGAAACTGAGTTTGGGATAAATTAAATATTCAGAGGAATGGTGCCCATTGTCATCAGTGAGTCATTGATAGTTGTCAGAGACACCACTCCACAGATAACTGGGTGTTAAATCCTATGTTTAAAGTTGTATCTTAGGCAACAGTTACAATTATCTCTTGTGTGTTGCCTTCCTTGCTGCTCAGCATTATCTCTGGCTGACCTGATGGATTCTGTGACTGTTAATTTACAGAGATTTCTAGTTCCTGCTAGGCAACATTGAATCAAAGGCCAGCTCAGAGATTATGGTCTGCATAGATTGATCAACTATAGACCTATCCCAAATCATTGAGAGCCTAATGCATAGCAGGGATCACTTTCTAGATCTGTTCCCCCCACACTTGGGGCAGTTACAACATGACTTGGCATTGGAGGAAAATGTCACCAGTCATTGCTGTGGACAATTCCTTCTTTGATTGCCTCCCAACTCACTTGGTGTCAACCACCCCAGGGAGTCTATGTTCCCAGAGATTTCCAGAGGGATTTTGGGATTCTCCCTGAAGATCTGTATGGTAATTTACAGAAAGCTTCCATGATATCCTTGAATGGTGGGTGCCAGGGACCTTGGATTGCATTGTGGGGCCTCTCCCTTCACATGAATCATGGGAGCACATTGGTTTATCAAAGAGTTCTCGGAAATGAAAGTTCTAGAGTGCCACTGGAAGAAAGTGAAAAGTACACATGATTAAACATGGGTAAAAGGCTATGTTTAGGATTATTTCATGGTAATCAGGATGGTGAAATGTCATTTTTTTTTTGCTTTTATTGTACTAAGCATCCTTTGGTAGTCTTGTTTAAGGTAACCCTACTGGGAAAATATCAGCCTTTCAAGGTAGACCAGATTAGGAATTCAAAGTCATGCAGGTCAATACTACTTTTATTATAAGGTTATGGCAACAGAATCATACAAGTATGAATGCACTATTCCCCCCCCATCCTTGTGAGAACCAGGGATGGTTTTGTTTAAGATTTTTTTTCAGGTTACACTTCTGCCATGGACTTGGGTTTTTAAATCTGACTATCATCTTGGTAATGCCCATATCTCCTGTTCCTTCTGCCCTTCTGTTACAGGAACATTTATAAGGCCACTATAAATATTATTGTAACTAACTTGCAGAGAAAGTTGATCAAATCCACTTGTGCTCAGTTGTACTCAGAGTGCCTGCCTTTTGCAGCCTGTCTAGTAGTAGATCTGAGATAAGCCAGAGATAATTTACACTCTGTTCAGGTTGTTGTGGTCATGAATGGTACATATTCCTTTCCCTTCAAAATGATTTTTTGTTCCTTCTTCTTGAATCAAAGAACATGAGTGTACCACACTGCTTCTTTGCAACCGACAATCAAAGTTTATACAGAGTTCATATCACTCTATGTAACTGCATTCTTGCAAGTGCCAAGAATCTTGGGGGCTCTGGATTCTTGGATACTTAGTTGGTGCCTTGGTTTATCAAGGAGCTCTGAAAGATTAATATCCTGGGGTGGCCCCGGAAAAATAATGAAGAGAACATCTGATCAAACAAGGTAAAAGCCCATATTTAGTGTTATTTCATGGCAATAGAGATGAAGAAATGTCAGTCTTTCTTCAGTCTTATTGCATCTGCCAATCATCATCCAGCAGCTTTGCTTAAGGTAACCCAGTCCCTACCGGGAAAAGAATACCCTACAGGAATCCCTGCGGGACCACTCTAAAGAATATTCTAATGAACGTCTGGATAACATTACTCAAATCCATTTGGGATGGTACTTGATGTGGAGAAATCCAAATGAGGGACAAGATCTTTTAGGATTAACTGGGATGAATTTGAGGCTGTGATTCTTACGAAGGGGGATCAGGTCCTTCAAACAGTTCAGCTGTCTGTCTATTAGATGGCAGTCTTTCCTAGGTTGCCAAGGCTGTCTGAGGGGGAGAAGGTCTAAAAAGTTGGGCCAGCTTCTTTTAGAGAGTGGATGTTCTCTTTGGACCTGAAGGCAGTAGTGCTGTGACAATGATTTTGAGGCTCTTAAACCTCTTTAAGGTTAAGGCGTGAATAATGTTTACAATGCTTTAACAGAAATATCAAATGACATTTCCTTAACAGGTTCATCTGATAATTCTGCACAAATCCAAGCAGAAGGCCATTAAGACTTCTAAATTTGAATTTGGGGTTTCTGTTGTTATCAGGTGTTGTTATTTTTTTCTGAAGGAAACTCTTGATTATTTGGAACACACACCAAAAGAATCTGGGTAACTCCAGAAATAATGAAAAATTTAAGAAAATGTTGGAAAAATGCACATTCCTTTCTTTGGAAGCAGGAATGGAAACTCAATTTAAAAATAATGCGATTAAGGAGGAACAAAAACCACTCTCATATGAAGGGGCAGGTGAACCTGTAACAGATCCCCAGCAAAATTTGAACATCGATTTTCTATTTCCCTAGATTCGATACTGCCATCAAGTCTGTAGATGAGAGATTTGTCCAGATGCAGACCATTAATTCCGTGTTCAGTTTCCTTTTTAACGTACATAATTTGCTCTAGAAATCAGAACAGAATGTAATGGACTGCTGTGTACAATTGAAATCATCTTTAAAGCATGGAGAATTTGGGTGCTGTTGATTTATGCAGAAAATTCTGTCAAGGAGAGTTCCAAGATGTTTACCACCATTAGAACCTTTGCATTTCATATGCAAAAACAAATTGATCGACAGTTACCCAAGCAATTCCTAGTACAATAAGAAGTGAAGAGAGGACAACCACATTATATTTGCAACTGTACGTAGCGTTAAGGAAACGAAACCTTGTTTCACTTTAGCTATACAAAAGGTAAGCTTCACCTCTTCATTGACATTGTTTAATTAATTTGTTGCCTATTTATACAATAAATGTACAGTACAAAATTAAAATTGAGTAATGGACCTTATGTCCTAAATTAGACAAAGAAATACAGGTTTGGTTCTCCAGAGAAAACATGGTTTTACTATTTACTGTTATTGCAGCATTATTATAATTATTATTATGGTTCAGCCAGCTGTTTAGACTGGATTTGGCATTTTATCCCTGTTTCACGTCTTTCATAAGGACATGGGATAGGCAGCCCAGTCCTTAACAAAATCTCTGCTTCTGTCTGAAGTTAGGCAATACTGTACCCAATCATTATGGAGTCAGCCATTGTAGCAATAACATGTCAGGGATCCTTTGGCTCAAGATGCACCTTTCAGGATTGAAAGACTCCTGGAATAAGTAGCTTCCACAGCCCATCAAAATTCAGATTACTGTCTCAGTCTCCAAACAATAGAACTGACTAGATTAATCTGGACCCAGGAACAATTTAGGATTGCCCTAAGTATCGCTCAAGAAGAACAATGAAGGACAATTCTTTATCAACAGTTTATGCAATGTTACTCATTTCTTCAAGTTCAGGCTTCTCTACAAGATTTTGTTTATAGGGCAAGCAAAACACTTAATAGTAAGATTACCAGACAGCCTGCTGATTCTTTTGGATATCAGGGTTGCTTTCAAGGGAGCAGGTAGGTCACATTCAGACCTCACCACCTTGCCCCAGTCTTAGTCTTTCTATCCAACACATTTTTCACATGAAAGAAGCAAGAATTTGGAATAATGTGGATGTGCTCCATGCCTGGCCAAGCAGATAATGACTTCCTGACCAAATGAGGAAAGGGTAATCTATCTAGGACCTTCCATTGTCAACAAAAGACAAAAGTTGGTGAAGTGAATGATTAGATTTATTTTTTGCCAACTAAAGCCCCTTTTTTTCCTCCCCCATAGGATATACGAGACCAATTATGAAGAGATGTAGCACACAGTTTATATGTGAAATTCTGAAATTAGTAGTAAAACCATTCATGTCACTTGTTGTGACTCTGATAAGTGCAACCATTTCATCTAGAGACTGCCTCAATGATTTCACGGGTCTCAACTCCTTGGTGCTTTACGTGATTTATCTGAAATCCAAGAGCAAAGTGGAATGTGGTATGTGATCGAAAAACAAATAAAAATATGGGAGTTTTCGTATGTCTAGCCATGTCTGCACCAAATCAGAGTGGTTGGAATTTTCATTGGTTCTGATGATTTTGCAGAAAAAACTGCCCCAACTGTAGATAGCTTCTGCAAATCATTGTGGAACAAATGACAAGAAAATGTAGAGATGTGATCTCCCTTTCCCCGGGTTACCTTAAGAACTCTATGCAGATAGTCCTCGACTTACAACACTTACAACAATTTAGTGACCGTTCAAAGTTACAATGGCACTGAAAAATCTTTTTTACGATCGTTTTTCATACTTACGACCTCTGCAGTATCCCCATGATCATGTGATCAATTATTCAGATGCTTGGCAAGGGGTTCATGTTTATGACAGTTGCAATGTCCCAAGATCACATGATCAGCTTTTGCGACCTTCTGAAAAGCAAAATCAATGGGGAATCAAGATTCACTTAACAACCGTGTTACTAACTTAACAAAATGCAATGATTCACTTAACAACTCTGGCAAGAAAAGTTGTACAATGGAGCAAACTCACTTAACAAATGTTTCACTTAGCAACATAAAATTTGGGCTCGATTGTGGTCATAATTTGAGAACTACCTATATTGCTCTGTATCTCTAATGGGATGTCAGAATAATCTTGGGAGACAGGAGAAGGAGAAGTCACAGTCGAGACAAGGGTCATACTGAAGCTAATTCAGCTCACAGAAGGAATAAGTGCAGAGAAAGGGACTCAGAAGTTCCCAGCTCCCTGGAAAGTAAAAGCCAGGTGGGGAGAAGTGCTTTCAGACTTGCAGGATTCAGTCACTGTAACCTTACAATAAAAGTAGTGTTAGTACTTATGGCTTGATTTATTTATTTTTTTGCTTGGAGTACCTTGAAAAGATGACAGTATCATCCCACATTGAATTACTTTCTTGCCTTATGCATTCTGTAATGAACATTGATTGCTCTTATCTTGTACAGACCATAACGCACATGCACTAGCAGTCCGAGACATGTGTTGTTTATTTCCACTTTATCAGAGTCCCCTTATGCAGAAAGGACGTTTAGATATACAATAGCTTCTTTTATGATTTATAGCACTTGAATAAGCTTTTGGGCTCTTTGCTCTATGAGTGCATTTATTGGTTTGAATTCCAAGAGAACTTACTGGCTCTCAACTAGCTAACATTTGGCATCATGAACAGAATCTGAGAGAACACCATTCTCAAGCAAATATCCACTCTTGAGAAGGAACAGGGGACTGGCATGATGAACCATATCCCTGGTTGGGGTGATACAGATGCCTGGGTGCCAGTGGCTCAAAGTTCAAACTGAGTGACAATTCTATGGGATGCTGAGTTAGTGGGAAATGGTTGCCCATCATCCCTGATGTTAAAATGCCTGAAGAATGTGTGCTTGACCAGTGTGGTAGTGACATACCTTTAGACCCTGAGTATTAAAGAAAGAAAGGGGAAGAGGGCTTTGCTTGGAATAGACCAGGTTCTCCTCTCTGCACTCCAAAAAAGTACAGTAACAATTAGCAGCAGAAACAAATATACCAACAAACTGATTTTACTGTTGCTTTGGGAAAAAAACTTCAGTTTTGTAGCAATTGAAATTTCCAGGTAGGGATAAAGATGTGGCCATTGTCTTCAATGAATCATTTAGGGCTCTCAGAAGCACTTTCCCCTAGATACCTAGTTGTGAGGTCCTCTAGTTAAAGTTGTGCTTTTGGCAACAGTCGAAATTATTGCTGGTGGGCTGCCTTGCCCACTGCTCGACATCCTCCCTGTCTGATCTGCTGGATTTAGTAGCTGTACTTCTGTGGGGATTTCCATTTGTCACCTCCCAATGCTTAGTCCAGAGTAATTCAGTAATTGTTCTTAGATTGGGAGTCTCTCCGGACAGTTACTTGTATTCTCATCATTTTGAAGACTGCAGTGTGTTGTACGTGGGGCTGCCTTTCAAGAATCTTCAGAAGTTACAACTGGTCCAAAAATGCAGCAGCACAGGTGACGATGGGCATAAGTTGCATTGGTTGCCAGTGAGCTTCTGAGTGTAATTAGGAGTTGGTTATCACCTATAAAGTTCTGCATGGCATGGGATCAGGTTATGGTTTCTGCCCATCCAGTAAGATCAGCTAAAATTCATACTCCTCGGTACACTTCTGTCCATTCTTATATGCTACATTATTCAAGCACCCTTTTACAAGATACCCACATCTCTTATAGTTCTCAACTGATTTCTTAAGTTGTACTATTTTATTTTTTACATCTATACAAGATAGGATTTCTGTGGCATTTTAGAAACTAATAAAATTATTTGTTAATAAAGTGTCATGGATTACAAGCCGCCTCCTTAGATCCATAAAATTCCCATTACGGGAAAATGTTTTATAATGATTGATAGAGAGAAAGAAAGAGACAGGACAGAGAGATACACACACATATACACACATGTGCATACTGTATATCCTGACAAATGATCAATAAACCTGAACTGAAATTTGCAGAAGGAATTCTGAATCCTTTCCTGAAATCACCTTTGAGAAAAACCAGATTCACATAGCCTGCTAAGGCACTGAACATTCAGCTTCCAAAGTAGGTTAATGGGATTTCACCCTTACCATTCCCATTGCACTGGTCCCTTATACCAAGTTTGTGCCAGAATTGAAGCCCCTGCCTATTCAAGGACATGAAAATCAAAAGCAATGAAAAGCTTTGGATTGTCATTTCCAATTCCTGCCAAACAAAACATATAAAATAGCTTAATCTGTTTGCATGAACTAAAACTGAAGGGGAAACTGTTATTTATGTATTTTAAAAGGAGAGCAAATGTTCAAAGTTTAAAACATTTCATCATCCAAAGCCAATACAGTTCATCCATCCAAGAACTAATAAAATCCATCCTTGGGAAGACAGCCCTACTTTAAGTGAGCAAAACTTTGCCAAGTTGGGACATTAAGGTACTGCTTTATTCTTGACTCTTTGCTCTGAGAGCATCTGGTTCCCATAAAGAAATTTAACCACTTCACTGCAGTGGATGTTGTGCTTCATACACCTGAACACAGCAACAATAGCCCCAGGAAATATTTGTTTAGACCCTACGGACCTAAACTTCTAGATGGAGCTCAAGGTCTCCCTGAGAATCTGGAGAGGAATTCAGACAAAGTCTTGATCATAGTCTGGATTTGTTTGTGTGGCATCTTTCCCTGCACACTAATTCTGATGTTTACTTTGGTTTACCACGAAATCCTAACCCGCCCGCCCCAGATAAATAAAATGTGAACTTTACTGTTTGAATAGAGGAAAACATAAAAACTCATAAATTTTCTTCTTACTGTTTGTTGGTCTAGGTATCCTCATTTATTCCCAGAAAGCATTTCAACATACTGTAATCCTCCTTTTTATGATCCATCACTACTATTATTGAAACTACTGTGGATTTTAGGTAACTTGATTCAATAATTGTTGCGCAGTTTGGGCTAGTGTGAGGGTACAAACAGATAAAGAAATGTTTGAGCTTAAAACATTTCATCCATTCAAAGCCAATAAAGTTCATCCACCCCAGAACTAATAAAGTTAATCCATGGGAAGACAACCCTACTTTAAGCGAGCAAGACTTTGTCAAAGTAGGATATTAAGGTACTGCTTCATCCTTGACTATTTGCTCTCTGATCATCTAGTCCCCATAAAGCAATTTAACTACTACACTGCGGTGGATGTTGTGCTTCATACAGCTAAACTTTGCAGCAGTATCCCAAGGGAACATTTGTTCCTGATTTTCATTCCTGTTATCCAAACCAGAAGGGTGGTTGCACAGGAAAGAATGGAATTTTCAAGTATCAAGAAAGAAAAAATATAAAAGAATGGAAAGAGAGGAGATCAGAGAGCATAAATAAAATCTATATCAACCTTACATAAATTAGCAAAACAAAGATTGCATTCCACTGTCAGCCATGGAAACCATATTTTTATTTAGCCATATTTTCTTAGAAGCTTCTAAGCTGCCACAGTTAGAGCCTGGGAATTTGGGAAGGGGGATTTATTACTGAGTAGTAGTTTAGACAAAACAACATTCTTCTTCAATGTCAAGGCCGATGCCATCCTGCACCTGGGATAGGAGTGGTTGAAGGAATGTCTCCAGTTGGGACAGCTGGTGATTGGACCATGTGACGAACTGATGGGTGCAGGGGGATGGGTTTGGATTTTCAGCTACGTGGGGAAAACCCGGAACTTTCAGATTTGGGTTTTCCCAGACGTGCCAACATGACTTCTCTAATAAATTCTTACTTGGATGGACTTTGTCTCTGAGTGCTGAATGGATATGGGGAGTTT
>JANHJO010007642.1:0-14219 GCA_032468235.1 Pseudoxyrhopus heterurus | reverse complement strand
AAGGAAGGAAGGAAGGAAGGAAGGAAGGAAGGAAGGAAGGAAGGAAGGAAGGAAATAAATGTGTATACTGGCAAATTGAAAAATTAACTATTGAATTAAATTGTAGAACTTCAGCACAAGCTACAAATTGATGGTGGAATATGTTGGCACGCAAGAGAAGACATTGTATTTGTTTTTTTACTTCAGTGCTATGATATACAAGAAAAGGACAAAGTAAAACCTACAAAATACAGAATACAATATATAAAACAGAGGATTTGAACAGGAAAAAAAACCCAAAGAGGCAAGAAAAAGTACAACTAATATATAGAAGCAACTCAGTTTTTAAACAACAAATTAAATTTTGCCCTCATGGGGTTATATTGATCAGTCTTTCCATTTCATCAATAAAGAACTAATTCAAAGGCTGAGAGTGAACACATTTCCAAGATTTTAAGCTAAGAATAGTAATTTCTCTCCAGCCATGCAGAATTATCTTTTTTGCTACACTCCTGTATTTATTTCTTATTGAAAGCAAATGGTGGAATCATTATAGCTCAGTAGTAGAGCACAAGGTTTAAATGCAGAAATTCAATTCCCAGTCTCCCCTGCAAAGAATGAAAATACTTTTCTCAAACAATCTCAAGTGCTGCTTTCAATCAGTATGGATAATACTTGATTAGATGTGTCAATGACTTGACTCAGAATAAGCCATGTGTCTCTGTAGCAATTGCTAAAGTAAGGTTACTGTACTGCTATTACTACCATCTATATCCAAAAGTCATGGTAAATTCAAAGTGCAGTGTAAATCTTTGATTTTATCTGCTATTGTCATCAGGTAAAACAAAAGGGCCACTGACTTGAGTATAGTGACCTTTGAATATGAATTTTATACTTTAAAAAACAGAGAAGAGAAAATACACTTAGCATGAATTAGAGGGCACAACACTGAACTCAGAAGGTGAAAAGAAACCAGATATTTATAGCATTGAGTTTGCATTGAGGTTCACCAAAACAATCTTAGAAACAAGCAATATTTTTTGTTTATGCATTGTATTTAGATGGCAAAATCTTTAATACACAGAGCAGCTGTTTAAAAGAAAAATCACAAAGTAGTACATTGGGTACATGGCAAAAACAGTCCAAGAAGGGTTGGGGGTTGTTTTGTTTTGTTTTGTTTTAGTGCCTTTTGAGTCCTGAGTCCTGATGATTACATAGACAAGTTACTGCAGTTTTCTTGCAAGGTTATGCAGAAGTGACTTGCCATTGCCTCCTTCCTAGGGTTGAAGAAAAGTGACCAGCTCAAGGTCACCCAGTTGGTTCATGCCTAACACAGGACTATAGCTCATGGCTTCTCAGTTTCTAACCTGACGCTTTAACTGCAACACCAAACTGGCTCCCATTAAAGAAGAATTTTACCACATCAACCATATACAGTAAATACCATGTAAAAACCCTGGAAAAGCTTCTTAAATTCAGCATTCCCTCACTGGGAAGGGAAGAGATGCCACTGGCCTTATGAATTAAGTTTTAAGCAACCACAGGGAACTCTCCAATTGAATTTTGAGTAGTTTGGTTAACATTCTTCTTCAGGATTTTTACTGGCCATTCATCCTAGTATCAGTGATTGACTATGATAAGGAACATCATAATACAGCTCTTTTTCAGGTCCTACTTGAGATTGATTATATAACTATATAGAAACTCTGACAACTATTAAGAACCCTGTTTATCATTTTTAATACCTGCAGTTAATATATCATATTAGATTGTATCTGGAAATTATTTGGTTGCAGATATAATTTAAAATTCTTATATTTTGAAATAATTCCAGTTTAAAATAGCACTTCAATTCGATGAGGGTACCAAATTCAACTTATCATCATCATCATCATCATTAATAATAATAATATTTTTCAAACCATTCAGTTTTGAAAAAGCTGTTTATAAAAGTTTTATTGACTTAAAAAATGTTTGAAAGTTTATTTAACTTAAACATTTGTTGTTTATTTTATGTAGTTTGTTTGCTTTTGGCTCTTCTAAAGTTTTATAAAAGTTTCTGGATTTCAAGGGCTTTTGGCCTTTCAAAAATTGCATAAAGATTTCGGGATTTATGTATGTTTAGTCAGTAACCTTTTTTGTATAAGAAATTAAAGGAATTAGATAAAATCAATATTTATGCAATTTCTAGAGTAATGAGTTTGAATGGCAAACCTTCAATTTAAATGAAGCAAAATTAGTATTATATGATTTATAGTTAGTAGAAAAATATTTTATGTGCTAAAGAATTAAAATATTGTTCATGGATATGGTTTAATGCATTTATGCTAGTGTCATATTCCTCCCCGTCTGAAGAAGGGCTGTTCAACTCTAACATAGGTAGCCTCTTTTACCCCTCTTTCAAACCACTGGTCCTCTCTATCCAGAATGTGGACTTTGCTCTCTTCAAAAAAGCGACTTTTGTCTTTCAAATGCAGATGGCCTGCTGAATATCGTTCTAATGGGATTGTTCTCCTATGCTATTATTGGCATAGTGTAATGATAATACTAACTGATTTCTGATTACATTTCATAGAATGTCTTAAGTTGCACCATGAAAACAATCTGGCTAGCAAATGGTCCATATCCTATTATATAATTAGAATTCCTCAGAATTCAGGAAACAGAAAGAAACATCAAGATAGACAGTTATCTCTCCTAGCTTAGGTCTCATCCCTTACATTGTGGCTGGAGAGTTTGTCTAGTTGTTTACAAAACAAAAATCATCCATTGAAATTTATCAATGAACACAAAGAATGATGGGATCCATGAGAGGGAAGAGATCACACAGGCTCAAAAAAAAAAGCAGTTTCTATCAAGATATTTGCAGAGCTGTCAAGTTTCTATTTATCCATTGCATTTAAACTATCAATATTTTGCACCTAAATACTTTTTTAAAATAGTTGTAAGTAGACCTTCCATAGCCTGAATGGAATAAAGGCAGAAATAGGATCAAAATCATATCTATGTGCAGCCAGTACTATGCTGACATTAATAATAATTTATTAAATTTATATGCCACCTAACTCCCACTGATACTGAACAGTTGTTTTAATACATGTGTATCAATCACTTCTGTCAATTCCGCTGCTACTACCATGCTATGGCTCCAAATAACTGATCAGCACACTAGATATCTCAGTCACTTTGTGAGCTTTCAGTCAGCTCACAAAATTTCTGAAAACCTAACGATTGGCTCTTACACGCATTTACAAGCTGATTGTTAAACTGTTCAAGACTCTAGCACACTATTGCATATAACCACAAAACACAATAGCTATCCCACAGCCTTGTTTTAGGTGACTCAGGCTGTCTTGGTGGCAGTATGTCTACTTCGCCACACTTATATTCATAAGGTAGGCCTTAATAGCAACTCTAATCCATGTTTGATCAATTTCATCTCTTGTGCACCAGCAACATCCTGGACATCTCTCATTTCAACTCCCTCAATTCATCCAGATAATGATAGGATCTATGAGAGGGAAGAGGTCGCCTGGGCTATGCTATGCAATCCAATCCAAAGCCTTGGCATCCCTCCTACTCCAAGTAGCCATTAGGACTTCAGATGGACGATGCAGAAGACCAGTAAGAACAACTGCCAGCTCCCTCTCACATGAGCAATACTCTAAAATAAACTTACTTGATTTCATATCAGATAGGATTCACAAAATTTATATTTCTTTAAAACAACTTTCCTTTTAACAACATAGCCATTCTCATGACATTTAATAACAAACTACTGAATATATTCATTTCGTAGTAAGAAAATATGCATTTCTTCCTTTCTCTCAAAAATAATAATTAATTGTGGTTAAGACCACAACTTACAAAAATTATCAAAGAATTCTTGTGGAGGAGTGTTGAAATAAGTCACTGAAAAGTTTGATATTGGTTTTAGACCCAAATTAATGGCAGATGCAATAATAAATTGAAACAGAATTTTAATAATGAAAAAAACGAAGCTGGGTGGTTTCAAAGGATCAAAAAGTGCATTGCTTGTAAGTCTGGCTTTTACATTATAATTCAAAAATAATCATGAGAAAAATACATATTTTTATTTTATTTTTTTATTTATGAGCGTGGGTGTTGGGTCTGGTCTTGGGTGTCTATGAATTTCATTGTATGTGTATACTGTGTATATATATGTATGATGACAATAAATTATTATTATTATTATTATTATTATTATTATTATTATTATTATTATTATACAAATGATATGCAGCATAGAGTTAGATGACTCTGTATCTATTTGCTGACACTTATTGGTCATCCATATTTCTGTAGCCCAGAACTGGTTATCTCAACAAAAAGAATAGGCTTAGAGTGAAGAAATAGCAAGAATTACCACTATCTAATGTAATTCTGAAGGAATGTACATTACCCAGTGAGGAATAAATAATATTTAAAACCAAATATAAATTGAAAAAGATGCACAGCTAGCTTAGTTCTTTTATTTGTTTTTAAGAAAAATCCATATTTATTAACTTTATCATAGAAAAAACATGATTTTGTCTGCATTAGCTCCTGTCCTTTGATTCTACATTTCAGGAGGATCAAGAGGAGGAATTGTAATATAACTGTATTCATAAAACTGAAAGAGTGGAAAGTAAATGTTGCCATTCACCATTCCTCAACCTTTATTTGGAATTGCCCCTATTAGAAGGTCCTTGCACCATGTTGCCCTGTTAAACCATGTTGAAATTGAATAAATCTCCTGAGGATTTCAGGAAACCCTTCTTGAAAGGCTAATAGGGGGACAAGGATATATTCTGGCAGGAAAGGCTGTCTTCTCCTCCCTGAAAAACCAGATGTGAGCACTGGCACCCAAACAAAAAGCTATTGCAGCATTTATTGTAAAATATTTTTTTTATTCTGCCCCCAAATTTGGGGATTTTAAAATTGTATAAATCACATAAAGCATAACTGCTTGAATGATAAAATCTGAAATTAAAAATATTCTGCATGTTTTCCTAAGCTGTAAAGTATTTAGTGTTAATATTAATAGTATTTGCCAGATATCTATCCAGACAAGATTCCTAAAAACAGAAATGTCATTGCACCTATCTTTTGGTGCTGCTCCAACATTACCACCAACTTTATCTTAGATGAGGAAGATTTTGTAGCAATCAAGAAGATGCATTTCAAAAGTGGAAGACTAGATCTATACCTAACCCTACTCAGTTTTACTTCATGACTCCCAGTTGCCGCATACTTGATCAGCTTACCCCTAACCGTGCATTGTGTGAAGCAATAACTTCTTAGTTTGGAGTAATTAGGTAATTCACATCACCATCTACAGTATCACATATTGCAAAGGATTATAGATATTTTATTTCTTTATTACAATCAGAGGAGACCAAGAATACCATTTGGGATTTTGTGCATTATGGATGCCATATGTCTCCATTAACTAAATGCATTCTTAATGGAAAGCTCCTGTTGAGCAAAATCTGCACAGTCAATTTGAATATTTTCTTTCTCTCTCTAAAAGAACCCCAGATAAATTATGCCTCTTCCATGTATCCTTAGAATTATTCATTAATAATTAACGAAGTTAGAGGTTAATACTTATCAGATTATTTTATCACTTAAAACAGGCTATTATGAAGACTATTTCTAGTGTTTAAATGAAACAAAGTGATGTTAACAAACCATTATTGGATATATTATCTCTTTTACTGTGAATGTTTTTTCAGATATGGAGCTAGACTCCAGCATTCTTCCTGGGAACAACTGCGTTGTCTTTTTGTAATGGAGTTGGATGAAGATTTGGTTTGAAACTATCAAATATAACCACAAACCTTTTAGCCTTCATTTAAACTTGCAAATCCTAGTCTGGACATATGCCAAATGCAAAGTTATACAGTTTCGTGGAAATGCTATTTTTGCGATGACACAGTGATTTATTTCAATGATCATATTAGTAATTGTACATCCATGGATTTTTTCTTTTTCTTTCATGGAACAATATTTTATCTTCTCTGCACTTTGTCATCTTGAAAATGTTACCATTTAATTTGTTGATTTTCTAAAAAAAAAGGTTTATATGAGAATATATATGTAAACACACACACATAGTATAAAGCAAAAAAGCAAAAGTTGCTACCAATGGCCCTCAATCCTACTTGATGCAGACTCAGCTTTTCAAAATTATTTGCATGCTTCACACAAGAGAAATCAGTTGTTCCAATGGCAGAGAGAGAGATCAGGCTATTTTTAAAATGGATATCAAAGAGCATGGCAATGGAATATGGTAGGCTAAAGTGCTCAGTTCAGGTCATGGTTCAAATCCTTATTCTGTCATATCCCTTCTATTAGCAATGCCTAATACCAGCCTCCCTGACAAGGTTGCTATGAAGTTAAAACTGATTTTTTCTCTCTCTCTCTCTCTTTCTTTCTCTCTTACATTCTGAAGGGAAGGTGAAATATATATTAATAAAAAAAATTCCTCCTTGATTCTGATCCCGTTCATTGTTTTCTTATCCCCAGTGTAGCTCTCATTAATTATTTATGCAAAAAAAGACAATTCTTCACAGAAACAGATTGTCACTTCCTAAGGAAACTTCTCAAATAAAAGTTGGTTGTATGTATCAAATGTAAATATTTATTTATCATCCCTGAAACCTAAAAGAACCACTTTGGATAAGTGGTTTATTATTAACCACTTTATTATTGTTGCATAGTGTTGCTAATTTGACTAAGTTTACATCAATGTGTTGAGACATATGACCTTGAGCATTAGCTCTGTTTTGATTAATGTGATCATGTTGCCCATTCCACCCACCATGTGGCACTACTTTGTGCCTATTCCAGCTACCTCTAATGTGTCATAATCCAGATTTGGGTAGGATTGATCAGCACATTTGGAAGGTGTCACGTTGTGGAAGGTTGGTAGAAATTATAGTGTTGGGTTCTGGCTCAAGTCTAGGTTTAGCAATGAGGGTTTGCTGGGTGACTTTGGATCAGACATTATCTATCAGCCCATCCTATTCCACAGGGTTACTGTGATTTTGAAATTAGAGAAGGAAATATTGTGCATGCCATTTAACAATAACATTGCAAATTTCCTGACAGCGGGTTTTAACCCATTGTGATTTCAGCTGTTGTCTTATTTCCATTAAACTGGAGCATGCTCAACTTCGAGTTGTTTTAAGCCATAACAGATATTACTTAATTTAGGGCATTCAAACTCCCGGCCTGCAGGCTGGATGCGTCATGCATTGGCCATGCCCACACCCGGTTTAGTGAAGGGGGGAAAGTCCTGATATGTCATGTGACACCACCGTGACGTGAGTTTGACACCCCTGACTTAAATGATGTGTCAATGTTATATGTGAGTTAGACAACTATAGTTTATTCAACAGAAAGCTGATAAAGAAATAATAGTTTAATACAATGTCTGAACCAAGGCAATGATATATTTTATCACTACACTATTGTGCTGTTACAGAGAATTGCTTTTCCACCCAACATACAAAAGGCAAAACATGATTTCTCCCTTAAACTTTTCAAAAATGTAGTTATATAAAAATTCAATGGGCTTTTCCTACTTCTAAAAGACAACTATCATTCTGGAAGCAAAAATATAAACAAAAAACCCACCACAAAAATTTACATACTTCAGGAATACTGCTGACATAGTTTAAACTTCAGCATCTCTGATAAAATTCAACATAAAGTCTCCTTACATATAGACATTACTTTTCTTCTCCTGGAGTTCTGGAAAAACAATCATGGGTTTACTGTCAACCATGGTAAAAGTAATCCAACAAATATCCACTATGCTTACCTTTTTATTAGTGTTTCAGCAGCAATACTATATAGTGCAGTTATGGTTGAGATGGCCATTTCAATCTAAGCCCTTCTCTTCAAGGTTTAACCATTTTCTCTTAAAAATTACATTTTGCACTGAAATTTGTTGTGCCTGTTCAACTTAACAATGATTTGTTTTGTGTGATGGAAATGCATGTATGCTGAATACAAGAAAGAGAAAGAGATAGTGAGAATTTACAGAAACTTTCTGGAGCGGGGAATATTGTTCTAAACAAAATAACTATTGACTTTTTTATCATTATGTGTTCTACACCCTGATTAGTTAGGATAAACATGTATTAAATTTGTATTATTAAACACATGGTAACTATAACGGACCAATTTTCTGAACCAACATAAAAATTGGTTGGATTAGTTATCATATCAGCAAGAGTAGTATCATGAATAGATGCCTGCTCTAGACTTTAAGATCAAGTATTTGACCCTTGATTAGGACTGGAATTATGCAGTCAAATCTGAACAATAATACCACATTTTTAAAAGAGTAGGAACACGTATGTAGCTGATATTATAAGTAGGCATGAAGTGTCAATAAACTTCAAATAAATCATAAAGCAATGTAAAATAGTTAATATGCTATTATTTATATCATCTCAAAATTCACAAATAATTTTAAATTCCTTCATTAGTTAAGATAATACTAACAATGCCTTGCTATTCTTATCATATGTATGATTTAACTTAGAGGCCTACTATGAAATGATGTAGAGTACTCTCATGCTATAACATTCATCATTAGTCCTGGTCAGCAAAAGTCCATTAAGGGTTACCAGATATAAAAACATATTTACGTTAACCTTGGCCAGGTGAATCAACTATATTTTCCTTGCTTTTACTTTTAACAACCTTTAATCCCTTCAAATAATGTCCTAGAACTTGGAAGTTTTTTTTCAGAGCCTTGGTGGCTCAGCGGTTAGAGCGCAGTACTTAGTAATTAGTACTTAGCTGCCAGCTGCCCGCAATTTAGCAAGTTCAAATCCCACCAGGCTCAAGGTTGACTCAGCCTTCCATCCCTCCGAGGTAGGTAAAAGAGAACTCAGATTGTTGGGGGCAATATGCTGACATTGTAAACCTCTTAGAGAGGGTTGCAAGCCCTGATAGGCGGTATATAAATACAGTGCTATTGCTATTGCTATTTTTTTCTTTGTCCCTTTTCACAAAAACCTTCTTTTGTAAATCCAGATCACTCTTTTAATTTATTATCTATTTATCTCTTTTTATTACAAAGACATCAGCTGATTTTATTTGTATATCCTGTGTAGTCTATTTTTCCATATCATTCTTGCAGTTTCTCATTTTTAAATGCACTTTCAAATCAGTCTCAGTCTTGTCCAGTAAAATTTGTTTCTCTTCCATAACAACTTTTAAACACAGATTATTTATAATGGGAGAAACTCTTAAAATTAACTTATGGGTCCATTTTTCACAAATATCCTTCATTATGTCCAATATTAAATATTTTAGCAATAATATAGCACTTTGGCTTATATACCACTTCATAGTTCTTTACAGCCCTCTCTAAGAGGTTTACAGAGTCAGCATATTGTCCCCAACAATCTGTCTTCTCATTTTACTGACCTCAGAAGGATGGCAGGCTGAGTCAAACTTGAGCTGGTCAGAATTGAAGGAATTGAACTCTTGGCAGTAAGCAGAATTAGCCTGCAATACTGCATTCTAACTACTGCGTTATCATGGCTCCTTTACTAAATTCTTTATTAGTAAATCAAATTTAAGCATTGTTCTTTTTAATTGTAATCTTTAGTTCCTTCTGCTTTCCTCTAGTGTCCAATCTGAAAAGTCTGCTTATTTAAAAATATTTTTGAAAAATTCCTTAAAATTTTAAGGAACTTAAAACATTTTTTGCTTAGAATTGAAGGAGACTTACCTGTGTTACAAAATTTGTTTTAAAGGTTGCTAATGCTGAAAAACAATTAAGAGGCAATTTCCAAACATGATCATAGTTGCCTCGAACCACAAGACGGATGCCAAATAAATTTAATAATAATTCAAAACAAGGTTCGGCAAACCTTATATCCATGTACTGTAGGCTGGGTTATGGCTGTGAGCTTGACTGAAATCTCTTGACTTCCAGCAGCTCCACACACCAGACAACCAGAAAACCCTCAGTTACTGCAGTCTATGCATAAGAAGCAGATGTCCAGAATACAAGTGGCCAATCTCACAATCTCCTTTTTCCGGAGAGACTTTGCTGGTCAGAACTTGCTGCCTGACCACCAATCTCTGCTGCAATGCCACCCCTGCACTTTCAGGGATGTCTGGTTTACCATGAATCCTTACTGAAATTTATCACAAATTTTGCTGACCTGTCATTACAAAATCAGTGTGCATTATGATATAATTCACACAATCCATATTGCATTATTTTTATAACCTTTCATTCTAATATGTAACTCTTAGAAGTCTATGGTCCTATTGGAAGAATGCCACAATGCTACATAGCATTTGGGCAGTTTATTTAACTTAGTTACTGAAAATCAAATCAAATAAACTATGCAATGCTTTGCATCATTTGGAAATCTATTTTACCTCCATTATCAATTTCATATGGGAAAAGTAAATAATACTTTAATGAATAAAAACAAACTGAGTTGTCAAAAATGGTTCTAGGTGGCATTCTTCTGTGTTCTCACTGGTTAATGTTAACCAACCCAAAGGAAACAATAAGTTTCCACACTCTAAGTTTCCACACAAGGCCATGTATGTATATAAAACATAAATGTGTTAAAACCTCATTTTAAATATAAAATTAGCACAAATGTCAGTAAACAGCTAGACTAACAATGAATTTGTTAAACAATGATGCATGGTTTACTATATTTCTTCTATTTCTTTTAATATAGACTATAAGGCATAACATTTTTTTTATTCAGAAAAGAAGGAACAGTTAATAAAACTACTTTGATATAAACATAATCATGTTTTGACTATAGCCATTGAAATAAACAAAATTTACGTAATTTAATTTCCACTCATTTTAGTAGTCCTGTACCAAGTCTAAATCCAACCAAATATTACTTCTGAAAATGACAGCATATTAAAGGCTAAGCAAACATTTTTAGCCTTAAGCATTACAATTATTCACACACTGTGATTTTCCTTTTCCTTAAAAGGAATCCAAAATACATTAAATAATATTGTGGTAGCTTAGCCACTTGCTACAGCCATCAAGCCTAATCAGTGTTATTCTATCCATGTCAGTCCTGCCAGAAATGTGTTGTAACATACAATATTAAAAAGACTGGAGGAGATTATTTTGTTAAAATAACACTACAGCTAAAATGTCACAGCCCATTAAGCCCAAGATTCCTTCTATGACAACATATTGCACCATGTTAAACAATTCAGATAAATAACAAATTTAAAGCTTGGGTTCAGAGCTTTGTTTCTATATCACAACCCTTTCTCCTTCTAAGTATATTCCGCAGGACAAGTAGCACAAATTTTTGAGGTAGAACAAATAAGGAAGAAAAGAAGGCAGATGAAAATTTGTTGTTCAATATGTATTTTGTCTCATTTGTATAACAGAATCAGATGATTTGCATAGCAGACCCAGTTTGAAGTCCTAGTATTCCCTACCACAGCCCCACTTTTTTTTTTACAGTGGTATCTTGGTACTTGGTTAATTGGTTCCAGGAGGTGTGATGACTACTAAAACTGTAAAATACCAAACAAACCATGTGAATAACACGTGATCTTTGTATCAGCTAGAAAGAGTAGTGAGTCATGAGGCGTAACACTGAAAAATTCTAGCTTGTGCAATGTGTACCAAACAAACACGTATTAGGACAAAGTTTTTATGTCATAATGCATCAAGTATCAAATTCAACAAGTTTCACAGCAGTCGAGTACCAAGGTGTACTGTATATGCTTTTGTGAACCCTTTGATAAATATATACTCTATTTGTGTGTGTCATCGCCCCATTGGAACCTGAATCTGCAGAGGATGAGCCAGAGCTGGGGCCGATGGAGTTTGAGGGGGCAGCCTCGTTGGCTTCGGAGGAAAGTGGAGAGGGTCACGACGAGATAGCCCCGTGTCCCTCGGGCTTGGGATAGCTTACCAGCAGGGAGGAATGTGGGGAGGACAACTGACAGAAGGGGGAAGAGAGGCCAGGCAGTGGAGATGAGCAGTGGAGCTCAGGCAACAAGCAAGGACCTCCCCCTCCTGATCCCCAAGCACAGAGAATGGAGAGTAGGAGGGAACAGCACATGCCGACCCAATGACTTGGGAGGAGAGCACTCTGTCCCTCTTCACAAGGCACACTTGGGGACTGAGACTTAAGGAGACACTGTGGGGAGGGACGTTTGTCGGGAACAAAGGCTAAATTCATGGAGTTTTGTGTGCCGTTGCCGATGTTTGGATTTCACTGGACTTCTTGCCTGATTGCTGCCTTGTTCCTTTGCTTTGTGGACTTTTTCCTTTGCTTCATTGGACTCGTTGCCTTGTTCCTTTGCCTCGCTGGACTTCTTCCCTTGAAGGTGTTGTGCTAACAGTGTTCTGCTGGACTACTTGCAGCCAGAGCTGCTGGAGGTGTATGTGAGTGTGTGAGTGTTTTGCTCCGGGACCTGTCATAAACATGGGAGCATTTGG
This sequence comes from Pseudoxyrhopus heterurus, assembly GCA_032468235.1. NCBI lineage: Eukaryota > Metazoa > Chordata > Lepidosauria > Squamata > Pseudoxyrhopus > Pseudoxyrhopus heterurus. The sequence continues at coordinate 1,756 of JANHJO010007642.1, read as the reverse complement.
AGGAAAGTTGGAGCAATAAAGGGGAGTTTGAACTATCTGCTGGCTGTGTTGCCTCCGTGCCTTACCCCGGGTCATCACAGTGTATGTGTGTGTGTGTGTGTGTGTGTGTGTGTGTGTGTGTGTTAGAAAAAAATTATACGGTCTGTTGATTTCTTTGGGTAGAGGGACATCAATATTTTCTTAAGTGATCATAGAAAACAAATAGCATTATGACTTTTATTTATACAATTATTTATAAACTGCCCACTTCAACCAAAGACTCACGGCAGATTGCTATCAAACACAAGCAATTAAAATCACAAAAATCTAAACTAACAAATTTAAATGACTCTTGTGTCCATACGATTTACTTACTTGGAGCAATAGCTAGAGCTTGGCAAAGCTATCTTTGGTCACAGCTACCACCTGTTGCTCTGTCCTAATTCAAATCATGATTCTGCTCTTTCAAGGAGAGTACAATCCCATTCAACAAAATTGGAATCAACCAGATTGGTCATCAACAGCCAGCAACCTGACCTTATAACCTTTACATCTTCCAGGTACTATGCTAAGACTTCTGTATTGCTCCCAATCCAGTCCTGGGTAACATTATACAACTAGTCATTATCAGGCATAAACTGATGAATGGTTTCCTTTGGTGGCTTCACATGGATGTGAAACGGCATGCATGGAGGACTAAGCTATGTAGGAACCTATATGGAGTAATTATAAATGTATTATTTCCCCAGCACACCAAGTGAACTGCCCATTTAGAAAGGAGAAGAACCACTGCAGTACAGTTCTTCCAAGCCCAACCTTTGCAGGAAACTATGGCATTGATGTTACTGAATACTTCTGGGAAGTCAAATAGGGTGAATATGAACGTACTCCATTCAGTTTTCAGTGAAGTTGATTCAGTTGGGTAAAAAATGCTATTCCAGCCCACATCCATCATGAACCCTGACTGCTATAAAATTATAAAATCTTTTTCCCCTATAGGTGGATTCCCTAAAGGTGGATTCACACCAATTTTTCCACAACATTCAGACTTTCCAGCCTTCAAAAAGAAAGGTTGGATATACGTAAACCGATAGCTGTGCGAAGTTACAGGTTCAAGAGGTGACTTCTTCAGGAAGGGACACATTAATCTTTCAAGACAGATGCTAATTCCACACAGACACCTCTCCATAGAACATTCAAGTTCTATGAATCCAGTCATAGAAAAAGGCTTTCTAGTCACATGGGTTGCCAGGTGGGGCATGAATCAAGCTTATAGTGGCTGAGTGCATGCTGCAAGCATAAAAGAATCACAAGATGATCATTTCAAAGGACTCTAATTTAATGTGGCAGAAGAATATTATAGGATGATAAATTGATGCACATTGAATGTAGAAGAATATGTATTTTCCAAAGAAAATAATAACAGTAAAACCAGTTGCTTCACCTAAGTAAAGCAAATCTGCTGTCCTGTAGTAGTCATGCCAAACTTTAATCAGTTTTGACACTTTGGAGGATTAATTACTTTTGATTTTGAGCATTAATGCTATTACCCACTATCCGTTCAGAATCAATGTCAGAATCTGACATAGCTACATAAAGGAACACTTTTTGTTCTTGTAGTCTAGAGCACAAAAGTGAACATCTTTAAAGCAAAGCAATTGTCTCTGTCTGCAATATACATATTTTTAAAACACTACAGTTTTCATCCATTTCTGGAAAGTAATGATAAACTGATGTGTCATTTTATAATCCCCACATCTGTTTGAGAACGTTCTAT
>JANHJO010007638.1:10167-39169 GCA_032468235.1 Pseudoxyrhopus heterurus | reverse complement strand
GAGCTAACATGACTGGAGGAGGAATTCTTGGAGTTGAAGTCCACAAGTCTTAAAGCTGTCAAGTTTGAAGACCCCTGGTTTAGACTGTGGTTTCCTATTCTGCAGATAGGATGAGGACAATGATGAACAGAAATATTCTGAAATTCCCATTTTCCTAAGATTATTCCACAAACTGCTACAGTGGACACAATCCAAGTTTTTTTTTTACCATCAATGAAGCACATATTGAATTCTTATTGGTATTTCTTGGCATTTTTCAATTATCCAGTATACAGCATCTTCCTTTATCACTGCTGCCCAATGTAGGTGTCTGCTCTAGGTGGGCAATTGGAATGATCTTCACACTTTAGGTGACCTTATTGACAGAATGGTATACACCAAAATGAAGCTGCATAGAAGGACCTTGGTCAGGAAGCAAGACCTGATTAATTAATGGTGCCATACATATAAAGAACAAATGTATAGAATCTGGTTTAGCAATTAGTCTATTTATCTCCCAATAATACACATTCTTTCTCTGTCATGCACACACTCTACCACATAGAATATATTCACTAAGTTACACAAGCAAGATTTGGAGAACTGCATCATCATGCAATGGATTCATTACCTTCTCAATCCACACACATCTCACAAAGTTCTGTGTTGAAAGAAAGCCTAATTAATTAATTCAACCCTATTTTTGATGAGTACAAACATGAAGGTGGTTGTGATGACCTTGATAGAGCTAAGAAATGGACTGCAGACAGACGAATTGTTAAATTGTTGAAATGTCCAAAGTGTAAGCAAATTCTCAAACGTGCTGGCTGGGAAATACTGGGAGTTGAAGTCCACTCATCTTAAAGTTGCTAAGGTTGAGAAACACTGTCATCATTCTAAATCTATTATGAAATTACTACTGCCACTGAAGCTAACTATTGGCCTATAAGGTCAGAATGACTGAAGGTGAAAATTGGATGTCTGATAGTCACTATGGACTCATCTAAGAATTTTCCATATCTTTGGTCAGAAAGTATGACAGGTAACCAGCATATAGCTGTTTCTAGCACCAATTCTCACTGTCACAAAACCTCCAGGATAATTAAAATGAACTAGCAAGGTGTAACTATATACAAGAGGCATGAGACTGCAATACATAGTTCAGAACTCATCTCTTCTGTGCACCCAGTTCTGCATTATTTTTTAGTAGATATTTTTCTATCTACTTCTCTTTAATTAAAGGATACAGCAAGCTTGTTGTAAGAATTAGTGCAGTAAATATGAAGTGCCTTGAATAATCAAAGTGCCAAGAATTAAGAAGAGAAGACTGATGTGGTTTGTGCTAACAAGAAGTACAATTACAACATCCTGGTGGAAAATTCAATATCAATTCATGTTGGGAGAGAAAACTGAGATTACCTATCTCAATACTTGAATTCATAACCCTGTTGCAGATTATGAATATATAGAGTTGAATTTAAGGACTGTTCAAAGAGTTCTCCTGTTCTGGGACAAGAGTTCAACAACCAAAATAAAGCATCCTTGCTTGGTAAGTTTGCACAGTATAAACAATAAGTTGATATATTCCCCTTCAGTATATGGAAGCATGTCACCTGTTCCATTGGTTGTGACAGAGATTATGCATAAAAATTAACAAGTAATAATCAAGAACATTTTTGGTTAGAATACCTAGAGCCATCTTGCTAATGATAACATTATATATCATAATAATCCTCTTGCATTATGCTAAGGCAGTGGCAATACATTCACATTGTAACTATAGACCCATCGAACACTTTTAAATGCTTTTAAATCCAACACCCAAAAGTAAAGAAAATCCAGAGGGAGGTGCTCTGGAAGGTGGATTGTCAAGCTAAAACAAGTCTCTTTGAAGTCTCTTGTTACCTTGGTAGATTAGCAAGCAATAGAGATTAGGGTTTTTTTTTTTTTAATTCTTCTTGCGTCCAACACGCACACACACAAAGGGGGAGGGGAACCCTACAGATTCTCCCCTGGGGCTTCCGTAGCCATGCTGCAGCCCTCTTTCCCCAGCTCTGCTAGACAGAATGCCCCAGGGCTCTCCCCGCACCCCACCGCAGTATATTTCTGATAGTCCATTATATACAGGTGCACAGGGGTAGAAGGATCCCCATTTTGCCCGCAAAAGAAAAATACTAAAAAGAAAACCCTGAGTTCCAGTTTATCCGTTTTCCCACCCCAGGTGGAGTTGCTAGCGGCGGCTGCCTTTCGTTGGGGGAAAAGTCGGTTTGCCTTGTCAAGGAGCAGGAGGCAACCGAACCCAACTGCCAAAAGAACCAGCTCGATGTAAACCACCAACGATATTGGCTTGCAGGGGCAGGTAGGCTGACATCGCCCCCTTTTAAATCTGGGTCCCGGCTACCCCACGAGCATGTTGGGATGGCAAGTTCCAATCATGCTTTCCCTGGGTGACTCTCGGCCACGCTGGCTGGTTGGGAGAGCGGGCAGGAAAGGCCTCTCTCGCCCAGCCGAGGGCACCATCTGTGCCAGGCTATCGGGTTGGCCTCTGCCTCGTCAAAGAGCCCCTGGGGGCTAATTCATCCACTTCCTGCAGTTCCAGGCTCCACAATGGCACGGGATTTTGTGCTGATCGTCTTCGAAGTCAAACTGGTAATCGTATGTCAGCTGCAGGAGAAAAAAACGAGAACAGGGTAACTCAGGCTTAATTCAGGTGGGTTTTTTTCTGGGACCACTTGGGATAATGCAGGTAGCCCTCGACCTCCGACCCCAACGGAGCCCAACATTTCTCTTGCTAAGTGAAACATATGTAAAGCGAATTATGCTCCATCTGATGACCTTTCAGCTGTTCAGTCAATCGCTACTGTTGTTAAGTTAGTCACACGGTTGTTAAGTGAATCTGGCTTTCCCCCATTGACTTTGCTTGTCAGAAGGTCGTAAAAGGGGGTCACATGTCCCCGGAACCCTGCAACCATTGTAATAAATATGAATCTGTTGCCAAGCGTCTGAATTTTGATCACGTGACCAGAGGGATGCTGCTATGGTCAGAAGTGTGAAATAATGGTCACAGGTTGCTTTTTTCAGTGCCGCTGTAATTTTGAACAGTCGCTAAACGAACCGTTCAGCCGACCATTTGTGAACCATTCAAAGTTACAACGGCACTGAAAACAAGTGGCTTAAGGCTGGCTGTCACGCTTACGACCGTCATAGCATCCCTGTGGTCGTGTGATCAAAATTCAGACGCTTGGCAACCAGCAGGTGCTTATGACAAGTCCCAGGATCATGGGATCCCCATGTACAACCTTCCCACCTGGCTTCCACCAGGCGCAAAGTCGATGGGGGAATTGGCTTTGCAGCATGACCGCTGGCCGTGGCAGCGGGCTTGAGGTGGCCCCTCCTTCGTGGTGAGGGCACTGGGGCTGAGGTCTGGGACCAATGGTGGCCAGCTGAGGCTGCTGAAGGCCCAAGACTTCTCCTTCAGCCCCAACACCCCGCCACAAAGTACTGCTATGCAGGAATGGGGGGGAATCGAAACACCTCTCAGTCGTAAGGGCGGGCAGGCTGCCAAGCACCCAAATGTTGATCACATAACCACAGGGGTGCTGCAACAGCTGTAACTTCAGGGACTGGGCCTAAGTTTGTTTTGTTCAATGTGACGGTAACTTTGAACGGTTGCTGAACCATACCTAAGATGTTGGGGGAAAAATTCCAAACATTTCAATGGGTGTATTTTCTTTTTCACATGACCGTATATAAACACCTGTCAGACACTGGTACAGACAAGGAAAGGATTGAATGCAAACACATAAAATGAGATATTCATAGCCCCATTGTCCAGAATAAGCAAGCCCAGTAAAGCCTTTGTGCAGCATTAAAACCAAAATGAAATAAGCTGTAACTTTTTTTTTTAATGTGTACCACTCTTCCTCATTTAGGATACATATGGCACTTCCCATTTTAAAGCGATGTATTCATTACAGGAGAAAGGCAGAAAACTTTCTCCACAGCATAATATTAAAAGGGAACACAATGCAGAAGCTTTGTTGAAGCTTAGCAGATCAGTTTTGTCAATATATAAGTGAGAGGTCACTGGAAGCCTGTATGTTCTAGCTTGAGTTGAAGAAGAATTGATGAAAAATACAACTTTCTAAGTAAATGAGCTCAAAGTGTATTAGAATATGAAATCTACCCGTTTATCATCGGACAGGCATTTTCTTTGTAACATTTTAAGGGAAATTATGCACCATATAGACAGTCCTCAACTTACAATGGCAATTGAAACAGGCATTTCCATCACTAAATAATGTAGTTGTAAAGCATAATTGTATCGTTTAGTGACGGCAACCACTGCAGTCCTGGTTGCCATTGTTTGATGAGGCAACTTCCAGAGGCAGTAGGGAAGTCGGCTGGAAGTCGTAAGCGCCAGGTCCATGGACCGGTAACTGGTTGCTGCCGGGTGAGGGAGAGAACAAACGGGGTGTGTGTGAGGAGGTGTGGGGGTGCAGGGAAGGGTGAGGGAGGGTATGCGAGAGGCACCACATGGGTCGGGGAGGGTAGGCAAGAGACAAGGGGAGAGTTGGGGTGGGTCAGGGAGTGTGTGCATGGGTATGCCTGAGAGGAGTTGCACAGGTAGAGAAGGTGCAAGGAAGTTTGTGAGAGGCAAAATACAGAAACGGATGCAAGAGTGTGCATGAGAGGTGCAGCTTGGGTCGGATTGTCAGGAAGGGTGTGCAAAGGCGTGAGAGGTGTCACACGGGTTGGGGAGGATGCAAAGGGATGCCCAAGAGGTGCGAGCGGGTGCATGAGAGGTCAGGAAAGGGTTCACAGCAGCATATGAGAGTTGCAGCGCCAATCAGGGAGAGTGCGTTAATAGCTGTTGCAGCTTGAGTGTAGAAGGGCTATGCAAGGGTGTGCAGATGAGGGAGGCTTACCCCAGGAACACGTGACTTCCCTGCCAGCATCTCCACTGACTTCTAGAGAAGTCAGCAGAAAAAGGTTGCAAATAGCAATTAGGTGTTCGTGAGGCACTTGGCAACCAGCTGCATTTGTGAATGGATTGCCATTGGTTCGATGCTGTCATAATTTGGAACAGTTGCTGACTGAATCAGTTGCTGTCGTAGGTCAAGGACTACCTGCAAGTTCATTTTTGTGCTGTCTTTGTGTATACAATAATCCAATATTCACCTCCTCTCCTTTGGGTATTCGGCGACTTGAGATGATGATGATCTTGTCTTCCTTGTCAAAAGTCACCACCTCAGCCACACAATTCGGTGCACAGGAATGATTAATGTACCTTGGAGGGGAAGAAGAAGGAAAATCATGCAAGGGGGCCCTGGGGTTCTTCATTGTGGGGACCCATTCCGTGAAAACGTCACAAGAGCTCAGCAGGGAATTCTTCAGAACGTTCTTGAAACTCTGGAATGGTGCTTGCTTAAGCTCGTTGTTCCAGGATTCTGGTGTGGTGGCGCAGTGGTTAGAATGTGGCATTGCAGGCTGCTTCTGCGGACTGCCGGCTGCCAGCAGTTCGGCAGTTCGAGTATCACTGGCTCAAGGTTGACTCAGCTTTCCATCCTTCCAAGGTCGGTAAAATGAGGACCCAGAGTGTTGGGGGCTATAGCCTGACTGTAAACTGCTTAAAAAGAGGGCTGTAGAGCACTGTGAAGCAGTATATAAGTCTAAGTGCTATTGCTATTCTATTTTTAACATTAACAGGACGGTGAGTTTATAAGACCAAAGAGCTTATGTAAATATATGTAATGTATTAAGAACCCTTTGCTCTGTGAAGGAATTACCTGGGGCAGGATTTAATAATGATTGCTTACATTAGCTTTATTTTATTATTCTTACTGTTATTATCACCTTGCTTACTGAATGCTTTCTATCTTGGCTTTTATGTTTTGTTTTTCTGTTTTAATTGATTTGCACACTATTTTATTTGTATAAAATACAATAAAATTAATTGATTTTAATTATGAATAAAACTAATTAATAAATAAAACTATGAACAATTGCATTTTTAAAAAAGTTTTAAGGAAATAATGGTTTTCTATTTTGAGAGGAACAAAATATGACAATTGGTATTCAGTTGTGAAGCCAAGAATTAACTGGCCAATAAGCTATGCAACTCTTAGTTTCAGCAGTTCGGAAGTACTTAATGACATATTTCTTCTTGCTGAAATAAATGTTGTAATTAGTCATGAATAAACAGCATTGACCAATAGTGAAAAACACAACCAGGCATATTGAAATCAATTAACTTTACCTAAGTTGCTTTTCCTATATTTCAAATGAGAACTTGAGAAGCAAAGAAACTATTCCCGTTTAAAAATCAATGAAGCCTTTAAATGGATCAACAAAGCTAATAATTTTTAATTTTGTAAACAAATACTTATAAATTCAAATTCACTCACCTGGCAGGGCCACCTGTTAGGGTGGCATCGATCACATGCTCATTATTGATACGGAACATGTAGATGCCTCGGTTCTGGAAAAGCATGAAAAGAGAAATTGTACAGCATGTTTCATGTTTCCTTCATGCTTCACAGATTTACCATCAATTTCAGCTTAATTTAGATTAGCTGCTTTGGTAGCACAAATGCTAGGGGACAAGCATGAGATCGCTCTCTTCTGAAAAACTCTTAACATCAGCTGGCTTCATCCACAATCCAGCACCAAAATATTTAGACTGAAATCTATTCATCCACTGGATAAAAAAACATCAATGTATGTTTAATGTATACAGGTAATTATTGATTATAGATGGTAACTAGAACTAGAATTTCAGTTGCAACACAGTTGTAATCTGCAATATCATGGAACCACATCTCTTAGCAGCGGCACTCCCCATTGCTGTTACTAAGCGAGGACTGTAGGTCATTGAATTAGTTCCAGGTGCTTGCGAGACCCAGGTAGGTGAAGCACATGGGAGTGGCTGTTTGATAACTGTGGCAAGAAAGGTCGTAAAATGGGGCAAAGTTCACTTAACAAGTGCCTCACTTAGCAACAAAAATTTGGGGCTCAATTGTGCTTGTAAATCAAGGACTAGCTGTATGTGACTGCATGGGTGCTATGACAACTGGAACATGAAGGACTGGTTCTAAGTGTTCTTTTTCAGCACCATTGTAACTTCAAATGGTTGCTGAAAGAAAGACCAGTAAGCAAGGACTATCTGTGTATACTTTTCCCATATGAACATGGGAAAAACTAGAACATACTTAGTAGATAACCACATGGAAATGTAAACAGACAGAAACAGACTGGTTTCTTCACCTTCAGAAAGCTCTGCACTGCACATTTCCTCACAAACAAAATACGAGTTCTGTCAAAACAGAATCTGGGTAAACTAACTCAAAGAGCCTGCTAGCACCCACCTCAAAACTTTGCCTAGCTTAAAATTGCATATGTTACAACGAAAGCATATAGAAAAATTTCAGAAGAAATGGCATACGAAAAAAAGCAGCGTCTTCTTTTCTACAAAATTAATGAATCTACAGAATGGTATAGGGTTTTGATGGCCACTCATGTGATAATGACTTATACATCTTTATTGTAAACTATTCTTCCCCAATTAAAGGGCAGAACAGAATTCAAGGGAGAGAATCATCCAAGTTCGGTGGCAGTTGGAGATCTAGAAATAATACCAAATATCCAATCAGAATCTGATCCTGATTGTGGACTCTTCATAACCAATAGCTAAGCCAAGTAACTTTCTCATATAAATGTTAGCCTAGAATACCCTTTATAACAGGGTTTCCCCACCTTGGCAACTTTACAATGTGTTGACTTCAACTCCCAGGATTCCCCAGTCATCCATGCTGGATCGGAAATTCTGGGACTTGAAGTCCGCATGTCTTAATGTTGCCACGACTGGGAAATACTTGTCTACAAAGACCCAAGCGAAGGCTACCCATTCTTCCTGTAATTAGAAGTGGATGTTTCTATTTCCTCAGCACAACTATATTCCAGTACAGAGTCCTTCTTCCACCCCTTACCTGCTCTTCATAGATCTTCTCCCGCCTGTTAGCAACCTCGTTCCGGATGATGGTGCCAATGTATTCAATAACCATTGTGTGCTTCTCAAGATCCTTGGCAGCATAAAGCCCAAGCCCCTGGATGCGGGATCGGGCCAGGTACACATTGTTCTTCCATTCGGTCTTGAGACGGCGGTACTGTGAGGACTTGGAGTGCACAAACTGCTTGCTATAGGGTGTGTTTGTTTCACCTGTAAATGTACTCTGGTAAGCTTTGGACATGCTGGTGCTGTTCAGAGTGTGGGGCCTTCAAAATACATAGGGGGAGAGGGGAGAAAAACAAACGATATGAAGCCCATCAGTAAGGGTAGTGAAGGCTTAGGATAAAATACAGAGATTTTGAGATGCAACGATCATTGGGACTGTGTTGGATATGCAGAACTCAGCTTCTTCGGATCCTAATTGCTGAAATTCATTGACAAAGTTTTCAGCTGTTTCCAGATGGAAAAAAGTCTTTTAAACCATAAACGGTAAAATAGGTATATAGTTTAAAAGAACAACAATGCCTCGATACACCCATGTAACACCTCTGCTGCGCGAGCTGCACTGGCTTCCAATTGGCCTCCGAGCCCAATAAAGGTGATTACCTTTAAAGCCCTACATGGCTCAGGGCCAGGTTATCTGCGGGACCACCTTCTACCACCATTTGCCTCCCAGCGCCCGGTTAGATCGCACAGGGTTGGCCTCCTGTGGGTCCTGTCAGCTAAACAATGTAAGCTGGCGGGTCCACGGGGTAGGGTCTTCTCTGTAGCGGCTCCGACTCTGTGGAACAACTTCCCCCGGAAATTAGAACCATATCAAGTCTCCTACCCTTCTGTAAGGCAGTGAAGACCTGGTTGTCCCGGCAGGCTTGGGATTGAAGTTAATGGTGTGTGAATGTGTTTTTAATCATTGTTTTATGTATTGTTTTTATACGGTTTTATTTTTGTACACCGCCCTGAGTCCCCTTGGGAGAGGGCGGTATATAAATTTTAATAAAATAAATAAATAAAATAAACTTGTCCCTTAACCCTAACAAAACCATCTAGAATCTGCTTATATTGCATCACACAGCTGGAAGACGAATCTTCAAATGTTATGACTTTATCCAGTCCTTACAAAATCATCCAAGTCAGCGGCCCCCAACTTTTTGGGCACCAGCAACTAGCTCTGTGGAAATACTTTTTCCCGCAGACTGGAGAGGGCATGGTTTCACATGCTGCCTGCATCCCGCGGATGTGGCCTTCCTTGTTTGTGCTGAGCGGTTTCTGGCATGCTGCTGACCAGTGCCAGTCCACAGACCAGGGATTGGGGACTCCTGATCTAAATTAGAGGTCACTCACCACATCTTGGGCCAATGAATTCCACAACTTAATTCTGCACTACCTGCCCTCTTTCACCTACTCTAAATCTCCTAATTAGTTTCACTGGGCGACTATTGGTATTAGTATATTGACCATGACAAAAGAAACATATATTCCTGTAATTTTCCTATAAGTCATCTATGGCTTTGTACTACCTCTTCCTAACCTGAACTGTCTCAATGATTTAGCTTTTTTTTTTTTAATAAAGAAAAACTTTGCTTCCTTTAAACATTTTGGTTGTCCTCTTTTACAGCTGTATTACATCCCTTTTCAAAGGAGGTGATTGGAACCGAACATAGTATTTTAGGTGCGGTTGTACTCCAGATTTGGAAGAAAAGATAAGAAACACCGGGTTCATTCTTTGCCTTGCAAAGCTTCTCAAGTGGCTCCTCTTGCCTAGGTTTTCTTGCCATTACAACAGGGCCACAACAACAGCACAGGAAGCTCCCTTGTTTTAAATCACAAGTGGCTGGTTATGGTCTTTGCTATCAAATATGATTCTGTTCCAGAATCTTCTGCATACGTTTTTACTCTCTCAACGCAGGTTCTTCACTGAAGATCAGCAATCAATTGAGCAACATAAATGCCATTCACTCACCGTTTGTAGTGTGTAAGGATTTTGGGTTCTGATCGAGCACAACCGGTGGGATTGATCATGAGTGGCAGCTCCATGAGTGGGTGACGTCCATAGCGAAACAGGTAATTCTGGCAGCTCTCAACACCAGGCAGCTGGGAAGAGAAGAGGATTGGGGGTGGGGGGGTTACTTAAAAGGCAGTAAAACTCAGAATGGTCAGTGATAAAAGGAAGGACACAGTGGCTAGACACCATCAAAACCAAACCGAACAAAACATAAAACAATCGGCAGAAGCCATCTAAGATTGGAAAATGTGTAGTGAGCTGATCCATAGAATCTCTGAGAATCGGACACAATTGAATGGATTGCATCATCATTAATATTTCTACTGCATAAACAGTCCTTTCTCCTGGTGCTGAGTAAGACACAGGAAGACCCAGAGTCAAGTCTACCCTCAATTAAAGTGGCTGACTCGGTAACTATTTGTGACTCACTGTCACCTTAATCTAACCACAGCGTGGTCAGTATGGAAAAACAATAGTGAAGAGTTATGCTATCTTGCCAGGGTTCCTGGAGAAAACACAGTATGAGTGGAGAGTAAGCCAATCCCTCACATGTACCCACTAAAGCAAATCTGTTCCCCCAGAGTATAATGTTCAAGGGGTAAAAATATGGTATGAGCAAATTTAGCATCTTCACTTCCAGAACTGGTTTCATTAACCAGTTTATCAATATCAACTGGAAAGTATGCTGTAGGTTGTATTTCTGGGACTGTGGCTTTTATTAAACTTTTTATGAGCTATGGATCAACCCAGGCACAACAATGAGAGCATCTCTCAGAGAATGTAAAGTCCCTTTTGTGAGAACTAAAACGCTACCAAGATGACACATTAATTGTGTGGACCCCACCGAAAAAGGGAGTAAGGATAGGACTTAGTTTTAAGGCGTCTTCAGTTTGTTACTATAAGCCAAGAAAACATATAGTTTATTCAAAATTAATATTGTCTGCTTTACACTATTCCAAGCATGCTTGGTTAAATAAGATCATGTGTCTTTGTAGATTTGTAATGGAAAGTTAGTCAGTTCTGCCACCAAGTTCTCTATCAAAAGAGACTGGATGACTTATGAGTGAGGAGTTACTATAGTCCATAAAGTCTATCAATCTTGCTAGTTCTTTTTTCTTAGGGTTAGAATCTGAGCGTTTTCTATCTAGTGATGGGTCAGAGAGATACATTTCAGCTGCTGCTAACCTACCACCTACTCTACTTCACAGCTTTATTCCTGAAAAATGGCCAGTGATAGTTGTAGTCTGGGGGAGGGAGGGCGTGGCTTCAATATCCATGCCAAAATTGTTGTTAGTTTGGCATTTCACGGACTCCATGACAGTCATGGGAACATCCCTATTCATCATTCTGCCCACACAGAAGGCAGGATACATCCTCAATCTGATTTAGTTGCTAGATTTGAGCCGGTGATAAAGGAGTTGAATGACCCCCTTAGGATTAGATCATTTCTTGTCAAGATTTGGGCTGCTGGCACCCGTTGTTACTTCCTGATTGAGGGTTCCTATTTCTTGCATTTGGTACATACGGACTCCGCGATGCGCAGAACAGCGTGCACTGTCAAGCCAAAGAGCTCTTCTCCCTTTAGATACTCGGGGAAAAGTCGCAGCATGTCAGCTTCCTTCCGCATTATAGCCACCGGTTCGATGATGCGGTTCCAGACGGCTGTTACAAGAGAGGAAAAAAGAAGAAGAATTGAAGATGAGACACCTTCATTCACCTGAGACAGTGAAGTACACATTTGCTGAGGGAGGGAATCAGAAACCAAATATATCAAAATGTGTGGCCATAGGATAATCCTCTATGGTTTCAGACACATGTTCAGGAATTCAGGCATAAAAATGCAATAACTAGAGATGGCACAAAGGTGCGCTAGGGCAACCTTCAACAACTGCTAAGTAGATACATGCAGCCAGCTCCCTAAAAACTGACTGACAACAGGGCAGAATTGGGCAAAAGGCTCTTGTCTCATAATGTTCATGCTGAGAGGCATCCACCCCGCATTTGTTCCACCAAAACAATTTGTTCTATTTATTACCTATTTTCTATATCTCAATATTAAAACTCCACCTAATATAAAGAGTACAGGTAGTCCTTCAGTTAACAATGGTAAATTGGGACTGGAATGTCCACTGCTGTGGCCATAAAGCACATCATCACATGACTTCATCACTGAGTGACAGCAATCTCTGCACTCGCAGTGACTGTCGTTGAGCAAGGATAACAAGTCATTAAATGAGCCCCAGGTGACTCACAAGCAGGCCAACAGGCAGGTAAGTGATTGCAGATAGGTGGTGGGGGGAGTGTGTGCAGGTGCCAATGAGTCACAACAGAAGCACAGGTGGGTTGGCTGTTGCCAGGTGAGGGAGAGTGCACGTGATTAACCAGAGCGACTTGCAACCTTCCCTTCTGGCTTCCCAGTTGACTTTGCTTATGGGAAGCAGGCCTGGAAGGTCACAAATGATGATCATGTAACCCTTGGATACTGCAACTGTTGAAAGGTGAAAACTAGGGACCCAGATTTGCACATGACTGCAGGGGTGCTAGGACAGCCAGAACTTCGAGGACTGGTCATTCAGTACCATTCATATAGTGCGCTTGTAATTTTGAACAAGTGAGCCGTCATTAAACAAGAACTATCTGGATGCTCGTATAATTTATACCACGTCTTCTAACTGCAGACATGGAACAGTACTGACATAAACAAGACCAAAAATTTGGACGTTGAGTGAAAAACTGTTTTACTTTTAAGGAAACCTGTTCTCTGGGAAATTAAATTGACTCTAAAAGGGAACAACATTTTGATATGTACGAATATCCAGCTATGCTTCTCAACTGGTAGTATGTGTCATTCTGGTGGGGAAGTGACTCTCCTCAATTAGGAAAGAGTAAGAGAGAAAGAAGAAGCATAAGCACTAGTTACCTCTCTTTTAATTTGGGTGGGGACTGTTTGTTTGCTTGGGGAAAAGATTGCTCCCATACAGGTAGTTCTCGACTCACAAACATCCATTTAGTGACCATTTGAAGTTATAACTCCACTGAAAAAAGTAACTTATGTCTGTTTTTCACACTTACAAATGTTGCAGTATCCCCATAGTCACGTGATGAAAATTCGGACACTTGGCAACTGACATGTATTTGTGACGGCTGTAGTATCCCAGAGGACATGTGATCACCTTTTGCAAAATTCTGGCAAACAAAGTCAGTAGGGAAGCCAGATTCAATTAACAATCGTATTACTGACTTAACAACAGCACCGATCCACTTAACAATGGTGGCAAGAAAGAAAGTAAAATGGAGCAAAACTCACTTAACAGCTGGTTTTGCTTAGCAACAGAAATTTTGGGCTCAGTTGTGGTCGTACGTTGAGGACTACCTGTATTGTTTCAGCCCCAGTAAACTCTCAGACTCCCTGCCCTCACCAAAGTTCCTCCAGGGAGCTTGGCATGCTCCCATCCCCTGGTCAGAAGGCTGAAGGTCAGTAAACAAAGGCCTCAGGCCTGGGCCAAAGAAACAATGGCCCAGATTGTTATTTCCACAGATACTTCACAAAGAAACGGTCACTCTAATCCAGGGGTGTCAAACTCATGGCGTCACGTTGTCGTCATGTGATGTATCGCGACTTTTTCCCCCTTCACTAAACCAGGGGTAGGCGTGGCCAGCGTGGGATGCATCCGGCCCG
This sequence comes from Pseudoxyrhopus heterurus, assembly GCA_032468235.1. NCBI lineage: Eukaryota > Metazoa > Chordata > Lepidosauria > Squamata > Pseudoxyrhopus > Pseudoxyrhopus heterurus. The sequence continues at coordinate 25,501 of JANHJO010007638.1, read as the reverse complement.
TGGGCCACGAGTTTGACACTCTTGCTCTAGTCTGAACTGCCTCTATATGCCCATGTATAATTCCCTTGTCTTCCTGATCTTGAAAAACTAACCTCTCTCCTCCTCCATACGCTCTTTTTAGACCAAAAACATGAAAATAGCCCCCCCCCCAGCCACTTTAAAGACTGGCTGTCTGAAAAGCATGATTTACAATGTAGCAACTATTTTAAAAGTGTTATTAATTTTACATGCACCCAAGAGGACATCTTTGGGTGTCTCTGCTAAGCTGTGCAGGGTCTTCCTCCTACTTTCAAACATGAAATAAGCTCAATGCGTCAGAAAACAGACTGATCTTAACATACGCCTACATCTGCTGTGCTTTTCAAACAATTAATTCTGGGCAGAGGAAATGGATTTTCTCAAGTCAACCCGGCACAACCTTAAGACACTCAAGATCTTAAGAGGAAGAATTCTGGTCCTGCTCCAAAAGCTCACAACCTGCAAACCCATGACAACGGAGCCCAAGCTGATCTCTACCCTGTGGCGAGGAATCCGTGAAGACCAAATCCTCCAAACCATGCTCCATCACTTGAACCACAAACTCTGGCCGGCCGTTGTTCTCGCAAATGGTACAACGGTAGCAGCAACGCTGGTTGTTGGTCCGCAAACTCCAGTAGATGCGGGTGGCCTCATAGCCCACAGGGTAGAGTGCCGTGGCGCTGTGAAAGTCTGCCATCTGGTGGGGCAAAAGCTGCCCTATGGCATGGAAGACCAGGCCTCCCACTCGGAACATGTGGAGGCGCTCCCCGCGCTGGATGATGCTGGCGATCTGCTTGACCTCGTCCCGCTCGATGTAAACCCGCCGGAAGACAGTAAAGGTGCTGAGCTCCTGGTCACAGGGACCCTTCAACTTGTGCAGCGGGCACAGCATTGTCTTGTCCTTGAAGAACATGCACTTGGCACGGATAGCACAAGCAAAGTGATAGACGTTGGGGCAGCGGATACGGTTGCAGCTGTTGGTGGCACCCGTCTTCTGGCAAAGTGAGCATTTGGTGAGCAGGCCCCGGTGCAGCGCTACTTCCACGTTAATGAGGGCCCCACCCTGAGTCTCGTAAACCTCCGTGGACCAGAGAGCGCAATTGAGGTGCACCCACAAGTCCAGATCAAGATTAAGGAGGCGGGCTGGACCATCCGTGGCCCCATCTCCTTCCTCGTGGCAAAAGCAGCACTTCCGTAAATCACGTGGCACTTTCTCGGGCCGAAGAGTGGTGGCCAAGCGCTCGATGAACTCCGCAATCTCCCTTTCCCCATCACGCTTGGTACCACCCTTCTGAATGGTAATGAGGAAGCGTAATCGTTTCCATCGCACCCCTTTCCACTTTTTTAGCCTTGGCTTGCTCTCCTCATTCTCTTCCAGGGGCCTGGAGCGAGGCTTGGCTTTAGGGGGAGACTGAGGAGCTTCTTCTTTAGGAGATGAGGGTGGAGGGGAGGACACAGGCGGAGGTGGTGCTTCAGGCTCAGGGGGTGGCTCGGGAACCTTGGGTGGGCTTGGTGGAGAGGGTGCAAATGGGGACAGAGGAGGAGACGGTTCTTCAGGAAGCGTCAAGAGTTGCCGGACATCCAGATTGGCAACGTTGTTGATATAGCAGTGTTGAGCAGCTTTTTCTGGAACTGAAGTCTCCTAAAGAGGGGAAACAAGAAACTTGTCAAGTACCAAGAATCGGAACACCTCTATCAGCTGATCAGAGTTGCTTCTTTATTGCTGCTTGACTATTTACAAGAATCTTGCCAGACTGACCAACTCTCTTGGGAAACATCAGATAAAGGCTTCAGGAATTCTAGAGGAGGGGTGGGGTGGAGTCTGGCCTCCGTGGCTTCCTTCCCTGCAAGGACTCCAAGCTTGATAATTTTGTTCACTTTTCCTCCCACTCTAGCTAGAGATTCTACCACAAACGTCTTTGAAAAAGAAGCAACTAAGGCTACCAGCCAATTTGCTTGATAGTAGACATCCTACCAGCACAACATCTGGTTTTAATATGAGCACTATTCCATTACACCAAAGGCTTTCAGAAATTTGATGTTCCCTTTTTTTCTTCAGAGTTTCGTTAAGAGAGATAGCTGACTAGGGGAACTGGCTGAATGTCATGAAAGGAGAGCATGGGTGTCCTCAGACAGGAAATAGGAGTTCCACCCTGAAAGCAACGAAATCTGTGAAAGATCACAAACGCTATTCAAGGTAATCAACATCTTTTCTCAATAGGCTCCTTGTGCAAAAGATGAACTAGGGGGATAATGGCTCTATTGCAAAGTATCATTATCTTCTTTCAAGATCTTTTTTTTTCTAATTTGAATAAAATACATATCAAAATATGAGTTTGTGGTGATAATCTGCAATCTATTCTTACATGAAAAAGGAAGAAGAATTACGTCAAAAGCTCGCAAGTAGTTAAAAACTGTTCAGTAACAAATGAGATTAAAAAAAGAAGAAGCTCCCAGCTCCTCCTTTACCTGTTTGAGCAAAGTTAAGATATCCAGTTCATTCTTGAGACTGTAGCCAGGCAACATGGCATCGAACTGCTTCAGCCACTCTGGTCCTCCTTCAGGGCCCTTTGAAACTACTGGCTTCTCTTTACCTAAGAAAGTTGGGATAGAGAGACAGGGACCAATAAAAGACAAGACTGGAAAAAAACCAGAAAAAGATGTACTACCAAGAGGCCATCTTGACTAGAACACTCACTTTGTGCATCAGTTTCACCTTTCCTGGGTTCACCGGTTACATTTCGCTCTGGAAACAACACTTCATAAGAACTGGGAATCTTCATGCTCAAAAGCTCTGCCACTGCCACCATGACACCGTTCAGGTTCTGGAGAAGACGATGGGAATGGTCAGGAAAGTATTTTAGGCAGATTGAAAAATGGAACTCCCCCAAACCCTTTAGCGTAGCCTAATCACAAAATAAATTTTATTTAAAGTATCCATAGTGCAGGTCATGTGACAGAAGGATGCCAGCACATTCTTGTCGATGTGGGGGGCACATCAACCTGTCCACCTACCAAGTGCTTGACAGCTGTTTAGTAATGAGACCCAGAAAAGTAGCAGCAATAAAAGATGTTCAGACTCAGGGGATGCTGTCAGAATAGGTGATGGCTATGGCACAAAACAAAACTAGAGACTTCTTGCATTTCTACCAAATGTGGAAAATTGATAATGGTACCCCAGTTGATAGGGCTCTGAGACAAACATAAGTCACTTCACGAGGACTTGATCAAGCCAAAAATATCTATACAGCAACTCTTGCCAACTGACAGCCTTCAAATATCTTGGACTATAATTCCCAAGGCTCCAAAGACGAGTTTCGGTGCTCGTTCCTTACCTTGGCAGCAGCTGCAGACACAGTGAGCATGACGGAGACCTCACTCCCTTTGGCTCTTTCCCAGGAAGTGCCGGGTGTCTCCTTTCCCACTGGCTCTACAGTCCCATAGGATTTGGATTCTGAGAAAACTGAAGGAAGGAAAGCAAAGGAAAAAAAAAAAAAACTATCAGAAGCTGCTGCTCAAGCTTGTATTGCAGAAATTCATACCACTTATCTAAGGTTAGGGTAATTCAGCGCTCAACCCGGAATCGTGTACCTGAATAGACTTAAGTCACAGTTCAACCAATACAAATGCCAGCGCTTTCCTGAAGGCGTGGCTCCCAGTGTCAGTCTGGGAGATTATAAATTACGTAGAGCAGAAGGCCAGAGATGAAGTGAAGGACAACGACAGTGATGAGGAAGGGGAACTCATCTAGGAGACCTCATTAACTGACCTCATTCGCTTAATGTATTACACTTTATATACAGGGCTGCCCTTGAAGACAACCCAGAAACTTCAACTAGTGTGCGATGCCATGCTTTGTATGCCCATGGAGTAGTTGCATTCCTATTATTTAACACTACTTACTGCTACAGGAGCTGCACTGATTGCTTCTGAGTGGAATTCAAAACATTGATTATTCCTTACCCTCTCAAGGGCCTGGCTGTCTAACATACTATTTTTCCCAGATAGATTCTACCTATCCATCCAAGCAACCATAGAACTCCTGCTGAAGTTCTCCATCTATAATGGGACATTGTGGGAAGGATCACAGAAGTGCCTCTCCTCTAGAAGAATGGTCCCCAACCTTTCTGGCTCCATGGACTGGCAGCAGCGGCAGCAGTGGGTAGGGGATGGTTTCGTGCATGGAACATAGCTCCCGCACATGCACAAATGAAGCTTTGTGCACTCACCTGCCACTTACGCGGTACCAGTCTGTGTCCTGGGTACCAGACCGGTACGGACCGGTACCAGTCTGTGCCCTGGGGGGGTTGGGGACCCCTGCTCTAGAATACCTTGTTGTCTTCCACCCACAGGTGGCTCCCACTTTCATAACCTACTGAAGACCTGGCTATTTTGAGAGGTCTTTAAAGTTTATGTCTAATGCCAAACTGGAATTGTTATTGATACATTTATAATGTGTATAATGCAACAGTTTATTATGGTCATTACAGACATTGGTGCGTTGTTATCATTGCTCAGATATATAACATTTAGAATCTTTTTAGATTGACAGAGTTTGGATTAGAGGGTACTTCTCATCTGGGACATGCAGGTGCAACAAGGACTAAAGATTATTCTAGCTCAGTGGTTCTCCACTTCTTCTTCACCACGGACTCCCTTTAAGTACCTTTTGTGGCCACGGAACCCCAAGATTTAACTCAAGATTTAAATCATAACGTTTCTTCAAGCCTTCCCGGACCCCCTGTGACATCGCAGCCCCCCAGGGGTTCGCAGACCGCAGGTTGAGAACCACAGTTCTAGCTCATGGGTTATCTTCCATACAAGCCATTACTTTTCACGAACCTGGGATGCTGGCCTTTGGAATTATGGGGATGACAGGGGACATGGGGCACTCCTCCACTTCAGACTTGGCTCCAATCAGCAATGGGAAGCGTTGTATCTCTTCTCCCAAGACGCTCTCTGGAGACGATGCTGGGACAATGGTGTCAGGGCAGTCACTCTCCTCATCACTCTCCATCCTGCAGAGATATTGGAGAATGGTTATACAATTTAGTATGCATCCCCTCCCGTCTGGTTTTTGTGAAAGTAATTTAGGGGCATTATGGGAGTGCTGGTGAACACCAACTTATTTTGCCATTTCCAGAGTTAAGAGGTGGGCAGGATGTAAGTCTGGGAATTGGATGAAATGAAGTAAATCAGCAATGGACTCCAACTACACCCAGACAAAAAAGGCTAATGCTTCCCAAAAGAAGCTTTATATTTTCCAAGTTCAAAAGATTATGTGCTAGACCTCATTTGTTTCCTGCTTCCTATAAACTAAACAGTACCTCCGGATTTCATGCCCCCCCCCCCCCAGATGCATGGACTTCGGTACACTAGTTGGGGATGGTGTGAATTAATGATCAACGCATCGGAAGGAAACCGGGATGGGGAAGATTTCGGAGGGCACAACTTTTCTTTTCCAGTTTGTCTTTTGTGTTTCTGCTCGATCAGACTTTTATTCTCACCTGACGTCCTCAGTCTGGTTGTGTGGTGGGGTAGGCAGAGCTGCAAGCAGATCTAAGCTTTTCACTTCCACAGGGGGAGCATCTGCACACATGGAATAAGAAAGGAAGGATCAAATATCAGATGCTCCAGGAGTGCCATTAACCATGCCTACAGCATGAGAATTCATAACCTGGTTCTGCACTAATATACACAGGGAGGCTTTTCTTTCTATATATTCCCCAATTCCTGGCAAAGAAGAGCTCAAAGGCAAGCAAGGATAAGGCCTTTTCAGTGATACAGCAGGGCCTTGCAAAATGCCATTCTGTAACCAGGAAGAGATTATACCATCATTTAAGTTTCAGAAATTTGCAATCATTTCCTATTTTCCTCTTGGCCACTCTTTATCATTTTTTATATTTCCTTTTAAAATTTCTTATAAAATATAAATAAAAAATGTGAAGAATCCCCAGAAGATGGGAATAAACTGTGTATAAAAAGTTTTGTAACAGCAATTGATAAATATTCCTTTTTTGGCATTTTTCTCAGGGCTCAACACATACAAAAATCATTTCCAGAGACCTCCTCAAAGCTCTTCCTCTTTGCCTTCTCTATACCTGAACCTTTGCCTTAAATGTTTGCTCTACAGGAAGTCCTCGACATACAACCATTCATTTAGTGACCATTTGAAGTTACAAGGGCACTGAAAAAAAGTGGCTTACGGTCAGTTTTCATATTTATGACTGTTGCAGCATTCCCATGGTCAGGTGATCAAAATTCGAATGCTTGGCAACTGGCATGTACTTACAACAGTTCCAGCGCCCCAGGACTGTGTGATCACCTTTTGCGACCTTCTGACAGGCAAAATTAATGGGGAAGCCAGATTCACTTAACGACCATCTTACTAACTTAACAACTGCCATGATTCACTTAACCACTGTGGCAAGAAAAGTCGTAAAATGGGGGGAAGACTCATTTAACTCACGTCTTGCTTAGCCAGGGAAATTTTGGGCTCGATTGTGGTCGTAAGTTGGATCAGCTGCATTGCTTATAATGCATTTCACTGCTAAGATGAACCTTTCTGAATCACAGCACTTTCTACTGAACCGATTTATTTAACTCCCTCGTCTCCTCCACTTACGAAGACCAAAATCAGAAGCTTCCGGCGTTATCCCGCCAGGTACGGAACAGAACTCATGCTGAATATCCACCACGGTGCAGCATTCCAGTGCCTCCCTGAGTACGTTAGGCCATAACATTAATACCCGTGGTCAGCCATAGCTCTTACCCTTCTGTCCTTCAGGCTCATGCGGTAACTCTGGCTCTTTGGACTGCCCGGTCAGCTCCTCAGAAGACAGGACGCCATTCACCAGCTTCTGCTGCACAGAGGGTGGGGGTGTGGGGGGCAGTGAGGAAGGTGGTGTTGGAGGGTTGCTCAAGTTGTTCTAGACAGAGAACACAGGAATCAACACCCACCACGGTCCCCTGCCTGGTTTTCTTTTTTTCCCCTTCATTTTCAAGGCTGCACAAATCTGACAGGCTACTCGGTCACATGCTGCATTTACATTCTTCCTTTTAGCGTTTGAGCTGCCCCAAAATTGTGTGATAAGTAATGCGAAGAAATGAACACCTCTTAAAACACGACTGAAGAGTTAGAGTGATTTTGTGATCATGGAGATTTGCCTACAACTGTTCTCTGGAGGCCTGGTCTACCACTCTACACCCCTGCCTTGGGGGAAAAAAAATTCTACTAAATTGTATTACATTTACCCCTGAATGGAAACACAGGCAGGCCTTCTCTGCACTGATGTATTCAAGCATAGCACAACGAAAGTACTAAAGTATTCCTTCCTTTTCTTTGATCTTCCCAAGATCACGTTAGAAGTTTAGGAAAGAACTAAACTGTAGCCAATGAAAAAAGATGCTAGTGACTTCAGTGTGACACATCAGAAGGACTACCAATTTTCCTTTATTGACAAACAAGGAAGAATCTTGGGTTATAAGGCAGATTAAACACCGCTTGAAAGTTCATAATTATTAGGCAGAACTAGTTTGTAGTTTTAGTTTGTATTTTTTTAAAATCATTTTTAGATTAAGGATTGTTTTGCTAACTGTGTGTGTGCACACGCGTGCACGTACACACACACATATACTAATTACTACTTAAATATGTGTATATTTTAGTTTGGATATTACAGTATTACTAATTTCTGTTTAGATTATTTTGTTGCTACTATTATTATTTAAACAGTTCTTTTTCTTTAAAAATTACATACTGTTTCTTAGCTTGCCATACTGTGTGATATGTTGTACATGAGACCCCTTTCTGCTTAAATTTGGTTAATTTCTGCTGTGAATGAAGACAGTCATTTTTTTTTCTCCATTGTCAAATACTTCTTCAATTTTAGTTTCCCAATCCTAGGTTGATAGTAAAGTTTCTTTTCCAATGTTGCTCCAGATTGATTCTTGCTGCTATCAGCATGTTCTTAGTACATTATGATACATTTCATTTATATTCTCTGAGATCGTATCTAATAAAATATTTGTAGTTTTAATTTAAATTTTATTTTCAGATTGTTTTGGTTTACTTCTTTCCAGTACTTTTGGGTTTCCTTCACACAACCACCACATATAGATGTAAAGCTTTGGAATGGAACAACTTGCCATGGCCCGCTCACCACAGCCAGCTTGCCACGACCAATTCGCCTCAGCCAACTTGCCACAGGACACCTCCACATGGCCAACTTGCCACAGGAACAACTCACCATGGACAGCCAGAGGAAGAGCTGGGCAGGAGGGTAGATACCACAGGATGCTGTGGCAGCAAGCAAGTGGTGGGCAGAGCGCACTGGATGCAGTAAGAGGATGGACCGCATGCGGGCGAGTGAGCAGGCGGATAGAGCGTGCGGGTGTAGAGAATGGGCCCAATGGGCGGCAGTGGAACATGTCTTCTCAGTAGCTCAACTTCTTGCCAACATAGAAGTCCGAAACAAAGCATCCGTGGCATTTTACAAGCTAATTTATTGTGACAGAAAGTGTGAGGGTTCCTCTTTCCCAGAACGGTTGTTTCACAATGGACGCGTACCCTCCACCACCCCAACTGCTGCCACTTCTCCACTGCCTGCCCTGATGCCACCACCTCCACCATCCCCAGCCTCTTCCACCTGGATTCTGGTGCAGTGGCTCTGCCCATCCATTCACTCACCTGCTTGACTCTCCCACACAATCCATCCTCTCACTGCAGCCTGCACATTCTGCCCACCCACTTGCTTGCCACACCTTGCATATTGTCCTCCTGCTTGCTTGCCCACTGCATCTCATGCGCTCTCCTCACCCGCTCACTCGTCTGCCACACCCGTGCTCTGGCCACCAGCTCACTCACAGGCCGTACCCTGCACACTCTGCCCACCTCCCCGCCCAACCCTTCTTCTGGCCACCCGCAGAAAGTTGTCCCCGCAGCTAGTTGGACATGTGGAATTGTCTGGCAGCAACTTTGTGGTGGTGAACTGGCTGCGGTGAGTTGTCCTAGACCCTAAAAACTTTCCTTCTTTGTGGTGGCATTTCCAACATTTATTGTTACATGATTTATCCATCCTAGCAATTGTTGGTGGAATTATATACCATCTGTAGAACATTTTGTACCAGTTTTCCCTCAGATGATAGTTTGGTGTAAATTTTGATTCCCCCGTCCCATGAATCTTCCCATTGATCCACTGCTCTTGCTTCTTTGAACTTTTGTATCCATTTTATCATATAGCTTTATCTGTCCTATCTCCATGAAACATACAATGTATTGATATATGGGTGAAATATGAGTGTTTTTCCTTTTTTCCAGCTTATTCCCTCTTTCTTATAATTTAATTTTTCTTTCTTTTTGCTTTTTCTATATTCAGTTAGCTAACAAAGAATAAAATGCCACAGGGCTGGCCTTACTTTGGTGAGCAGCTGTGAGTAGTAATCTGGAATGCTGTCCAAGGCCGCATTGCCAAACGTGCCTTTCAACTGGCTCTTGCCATTGATCGGGCTGCTTCCAAAGGGGGGAAAGAGGTTGAAATTGGCTGTGATTACCGGTTCCATCAGAGGCAGCAAAGAGAGTTCCTGAGGAGAAAAGAACTGAATCAGACCAAGGCTTCTTCATATGCCAACGTATCCTGCAGAGGCATATTAGAGGAACCCTCCGATATAAATGAAAGGGAACAGTGTGAGTTCATGGGCCCTGAGGGTCTAATGGACTCCTATCTAGGCCTATTCTCCCATAATTTTAGTGGGAAAATCTTGAGGTTACATAGCTCCTGCATGATTTTTGAAAATATATTTCTCTGTATCTGTAGTATCCACACTGGTGGGATTTTGCTAAAGGCAAGAAGAAGCTACATTAGACCAACCCCAACCAGCTCAGGTTTTTCCTCTAAGACAGTGTGTGTTAATGCAGTTGAATTAGGGCTTGTTTGTGCTGCTTCTGAACTCCTAATATACCCAGAAAAAGATACAAAATCTATTTTATTGAGACAGGGAAGATTCAAGGTTACGAATAAGCACCAATAGGTCATCTGGAAACAAAACAACTTGTGTCACTTGCTAGTACGTATCTGGACAGACAGACAGAAAAGGAGAGCGCCCTGTTGCAGAACATTCTTCTACAAATAAGGTTGAGACATAGCACCATTTCTTTTCACATTTCCAAAAAAGAATATAAAATTATGGGCCACAGTTAGAAATCTATATGAAAAGAAAATCTGGAAGGAATGAAAACTGTGTATTGATTTATTTTACGTCAAAAGAGCGATAAATCTGATGCACACAATTATCAACTTCTTGTATATGACAAATAAATCCTGGTTGAACAGGATTACCTCTACTTTTGGAATTAATTAATTAATTAGAAAGAATCCATATACTACCGTAGTTTGATTCTGCAATTAGCCCTATATTTATGGAATTTTTCTGAGTTTAGGATTTACAATAATATAGAGTTTTAAAAATAAATAAATAAACTGGAACATTCCAACACTTGGTGTGGTAAGAGTTTACACAGTTAAACAATTTATCAACTTGTGTCTTATATAATTCTATACGAAAATAATCTGGTCCTGAAATTCTATGGATTTTCAATTTATTTGCTTGTGCATATTTGTGCATAGCCTACTCTAACAAAAAACCATTTATGTTTAGTATTTTGTAATTCCTCAAAAAAAATCTCGGAAGGGAATGAATAACAAATGGAAAGAACATAAGCTTCCATTTCCTGTTTCATTCCTCATCTTGCAAATGCCCTTTTCATATGTCTTATATATGCTATCCATTCAATACCACCAAGAGGATTTTAATGAGTCTTTAAAATGAATATTTGTATATTCTTTGTATACATTGCAATATTATTATAATATTGTTGAAGCATATAATCATTTGCTTTAAAAAATTAAATTACCATAATTTATCCGGAATGCATCTGAATGCTAAGTATTTTTAAAGAAAAGTTTCTATCTAAGGTAGCCCTTGCTTAAGCGACCCCAATTGGGACCCACAACTCTGTCACTAAATGATGCAGTCACTAAGCAAATATCATGTGACTGTGGTGGACTTAAGTCACTTCTCATTAGGTTGTTAAGTGAATCACACAGGTTAGTAAGCGAGACATCACATGACTGTGACTTACAATTTTACTGCCGACTTCTATACGGACTGTGCTTATTGGAAGACGGTTATGAAGCAAGCAAACAGCAATCCTGTGACTTCAGGAATGTTGCAATGGTCATAAATGCAAGGGCTGATTGTGAAGTTACTTTTTCTGCGTCATCATAACTTTGAATGGTCACTAAAAGGGCAGCCGTTAAAGCAAAGTCTACCTTTATAAGGAAGCTACTTGGGTTGGCGAGATACTGCCATTATTTCTTTGCAGCAATCAGTTATGGTAAGGAAAAAGCAATAATCTGAATACAAGCAATTATGCTAGCTGAAAGGAAAAATAGATTCTTTATTAGTTTGGTGTAGTAAATACCACACAAGTCTTTAAAAAAATGTTTTCCTTTTCCGAATTAGTCCCCCATCTTTCATAATGACTAAAGTATAGATAATGTAAGTAGAGATGTGGATTAAAACTGCCTCTGTGATAACAGGTGAGAATTGCTAAATGTATTATTTCAATCAAATGTCTTTGAATGAAATGGCAATGTATCATCACCAGCATTCAGAAGTTAAATTTCAAAAAGTAGGGGATTATTCCTAAAATCAGATTTAAATTTTTAGGTCTGCAGCTTAAAACCATGAGAGGAAAGTGTGCACAAGCCCTCATTATGCTGAAAAAAACTGCATGCATTCTAACACAAGATTTATTAGGCCGCCTTGTTTTCTTGCTTATTAAAGGTAAATTAATAAGGGAAAATAGCTTCAGATAGTTGGAGATGTAATTGATGAGTTTGCAATGAAAACCAAACATGATTAGTAAAATGGCTTCAATTGTATCAATCCACTTGTTTGTTTTTGGACCAACCAAAAATCAACCCCAAATGAAAAGTTAGAAAATAACTGACATGTTCCACTAGATTCATAAAATGTATTAAAAACGTGAGGAAAAATTGGAGGCATGCATGAATTTAGAAGAGTAACTCCACTCCATGCAGTGGAATACCCAAAAAAAAAAAAAAAAAAAAAGGGGGGGGGGAGGACAAAACCATTCCTAAATGTTATAAATGTATTTATTACCAGGTTTAATAGAGTGGGAAATCCAATGTTCAGTGTTGTATATTCCATGTATTCAAATATTAATGAAGACACAAATACTCGCAGGAAAAAAACTACATGACCATGGTCAGCAAAATAAAAGCCCTATTTATCTAATTAAGACTGTTGTGGTCTTTTTCACGCAACACACAAATACACTTGATTTTGACTCAGCCTTTCAGCCAGACAAATCCAAGAGCATTGTACCTGCTTCAGCTGTTTCATGAGGGCTTCGTTGGACTTCACTCCATCCTCCTTGCGCAATTTCTTACGGGAATTGACAAGTCGCTCCCCAGCTTTCTGGGATCGCTTTGGCTTCGGTGTGGGGAGTTTCTTTGCTGCGAGGACATCCTGGTGAGGAGAGAGGCAGGTTGTAGTCCCTTTCTCTCCTCAGCAAACTTGCTCCATGGTGGAGTCATTTTATGGAGCTATCAAAACTCACCCACTCAACCCTTCCTGCCCCGGAGGGGCTAAGCGAGACACAAGCAAAAGTACCAAGAAGCCCAAGCAGGAGGGACAGAATTATGGGCAGCCCTATTTTTACACTGCAGATGAAGAGAAGGTGTTTCAAATGTGGCTTCCTCATGTGTCCAGTGGCCTGCAGATGGCTATACCAAACCTCTCATCTCAGTTTGCTGATTTACTACGGAATCTGCACATTCAACCACATTCGGGGAAGATACTTTAAAAAAAAAAATGGGATAAGGAGGAATGTCTCTCTTTTAGCCTCATTTCAATGGTTGTAGCAGAAGGGCAGAAATCAGTCAGTATTACAGGTAGTCCTCGATTTACGACAATTGAGCCCCAAATTTCTTTTGAGTTTTGCCTCATTTGCCTCATTTTCTTTCTTGCCTCAGTTGTTAAGTGAGTAACCCGACTGTTACGTGAATCTGGCTTCCCCATTTGACTTTGCTTGTCAGAAGGTCACAAAAGGTGAACGAACCAGTTGCCAAGCATCTGAATTTTGATCACCTGACCATGGGGATGCTGCAAAGATCATGAAAACGGTCCCGTCACCTTTTTCAGGGCCGTTGTAACTTTGAATGGTCACTAAACGAACTAAAGTCGAGGACTACTTGACTTTTTGTCTCTTTTCGCTAAAACAACTCTCTTTTTCCCGAAGCCACACCTTCGCCAGGTAGATTCCCCCCCCCCCCCAGGTTTGGACAAGGAGAAAAATTTGAATTAAAAACTTTAGATTGTTGGATAAACACTCAGATTCCGTAGAGGAGCCGCCGCCTCCGTCTTCTGACGGGATGGAAAATCCGATCCTAATTAAACCACGAGGGGATGTCGGAGGCCGAGGATCTTCTGAGACCAAAACACGAGATCCAATTTTCTGGTTGCAGAGATCCCAGGGGACGAGCAAGAGGGGGGGAGCGCCTCCGAGGATCCCCCCCCCAATCCCTAAGCAACCGAGAGATTCGAAAACTCAGAACAGAAAAGGAAAAACACCCTGCGAGAATCCATGCCACGTTTTTTGGGTGGCACGATGTTGGGGTAGTCCCCGACTTACGACTGTTCCAAGTTACAACAGACAAGCTACTTTACGACCCGGTTTTGAAGTGTTGATATTTGGTGTGCTTAGAAACCAGCTGGAATTTATAGCCATTTTCAAAGTCAGGGTTATTTTCATATAGAACCCGGTTATATAATTCACGATGTTTTGGCTGGAAGTTTAGTTCTCGTTACTGGCGAAACAGCGATAGCAAATGCAGGTAGTTCTCAACTTACGACCGCAATATCTTCTTTTAACGACCCCGTCATCCCTTGCGGGGTGGAGTCGGGGCAACTGAACGGAGTTAGCAGAGGGTTTTAATGGCCGGATGCCCTGCCCTGTCGCCAATGAGGAGTTATATTCGGCAGGTATATTCTCATTGTGCCCAAAGACAGAAATATCCGCCTCTACCTAGGATCGAACTCACAGCCTCCTGATTGTGGGGCGAGAGCTCCGCCTCTAGGCCACCGCACCATTCCAACTTACGACTGCCACGGAGCCCAAACTTCATGAGTGAATTAAGCGAGAAATTTGCTAAGGGAGTCTTGCCCCGTTTTACGACTTTTCTTGCCGCATTTGTGAATCACTGCAATTGTTTAAATTAGGGACACGGTTGTGTAAATGGCTTGTCAGAAGGTCGCAAAAGGGGATCATGTGACCCCGGGAGACGGCAACCGTTGTAAATATGAGTCAGTTGCCAAGGGTCTGAATTTTGATCAGGTGACCCTGGGGGTGCTGCAGTGGTCGTTAAGTGTGAAAACTGGTCGTAAGTTCTGTTTTTCCACTGCCGTTGTAACTTTGAACGGTCACTGAACAAACGATTGTCCGTCGAAGCCGTACAAAGTAGTCCTCGACTTACAACGGTTCGTTTAGTGACCGTTTGACGTTACAACGGCATTTTTAAGTGGTATTTCACACTTAATGACCGTTGCAGCATTCCCGTGGTCACATGATCAAAATTCACACGCTTGGCCACTGACTCATACTTATGACGGTTGCAGTGTCCTTGGGTTGTCCCCTTTTTGTGACCTCCTGACAAGCCCAGTCCATGGGGAAGCCAGACTCACTTAATAACCATGTGACTCACTTAACAACATCAGGGATTCGCTTAACCACAATGGCAAGAAAGGTAGTAAAATGAGGCAAAATTCACTTAACACATCACATTGAGCAATGGAAATTTGGGGCTCTGTGGTGGTCGTAAGGCAAGGACTCCCTGCTCTCTTGTCGTCGGCAGGCCTCACGAACCTTAACCTCTGGATCTGTGTCTTGCAGAGAGCGACATGAAGAGCCTGAAAGCCAGGTTCAAGAAGGGCGACGTGAGTACAAGCCACCATTGGCGGTCCTTCCTCTTTTCAGACCCGGGCCAGGTTCCTAAGGTCGGGATTAAAACCCAGAGCCCTTTTCTTGCGGCCCTCCATCCTGCAAAACAGGTTGTAGATGGGAGCATTTACAGACTCCAGATAACAGATTTGGAAGCGACCTTAGAGGTCATCTAGTCCAACCCCCCACCCAAGCAGGAGACCCTACACCATTTCAGTCCAGTCTCTTCTTGAAAGCCTCCAGTGATGAAGCTCCCACAACTTCTGAAGGCAACTTCTGTTCCATGGGTTG
>JANHJO010007638.1:0-10067 GCA_032468235.1 Pseudoxyrhopus heterurus | reverse complement strand
TGCTGATCGGCTTATACTCGGGTCAATAATTTTACCCGGTTTTCCTGGGTAAAATTAGGACCTCGTCTTATACTCAAATCGTCTTATAGTCGAGTATATATGGTATAAAGGCAGGATATAAATAAATAAGTAAATAAAACAAGAAACTTCCTTCTGGGTTATTTTGGGGGTGAGTTGGCGGGACTCTGGACATTCTGACTCAGCCCCTTTTAGTGATATTATCCCTCCCCCAACTGTGACTGTTAACCACTCAATAATAAAAGGGTGACCCAAACTAGCCAGTGGCAGAGAAGCGATGCCCATCAAAAACTGAGGATGGCTACGTCATGCCTCTCTTTTTTTTTTTATAAAGGATTTCTTCTCCAAAAAGAAGAAACCTTTTTCAATCGATTCTTAGCGAAATCCATTCCACCAAGCCAAAAATACCTTCTCTGCCATTGGGTAGGGGGGGACTGGCTTTCAGATATAGTTTTCAATTCAGCTATTCATTAGCCCCAGGGTTATCTCAAAAGTAGGTGGGCTCAAAAAGCCGAGATTTCTGCAACTGCGGCCGCCGCTATTCCCTTTCCCTTTATGCTCACCTCCCGAACATCTGGCGCCATCTGCAATCGGCCCTCCGTCCCAGCAAATTTGACATCCACGTGCCCGTTGACATCACCCGAGCGCTGAGTCCCCAGCGTGACGTTCTTGGCGCGTAGCAATTTCTGCAGCAAGAGATGGCCGGCTTCAGTGCGGCTGAGGCTGTTATTGTTAGTGGGCACCGCAACAGCGGCAGCGGAAACAGCAGCAGCCACAGTGGCTGCTTGTGAGACGGGCTCCCCGTTTGCTTCCCGCTTGACTGGCTGGGGACCACTCATCAGTGCACACTGGGCTACCTCTTCCCTGGGTTCCTGTTTGATACAAACAAGGGGAGGGTCTCCTGATTGGGGCAAAGCTTTTCCCACGACTAAGGAAGCCAATTCCCTCGCCTGCCCATTGACCGCTGCTAGCTCCATGGGCACTTTGGTGGGGGACACTGAGTCTCTGAGGCTCCCAGGGCCAAGAGCCATTTTTGCGTTAGGAACGAAAAGCGCTGGGTTAGTGGAGAGCAGGGGACTGGGAGTGGTTGGCTGGTGTTTCTGGCTGGGAGCCGGCTGCTGTTCAGGGCTTTTAGCCAGGAACAATGGTGATGGTCTCTTTGGCTCTGAAGGGCTGGGCTGCTGCGGTGGTAGAGGTGCCACACCAGCAATGCTCAAGGGAACAGAGGGAGTCTGAGGAGTCGGAAGCCTTGGTGCCCCCTGCTGGTAAGGACCGGTGGCCACCTGCTGGTTCACCGGGACCCTCTGATGCTCGGCGGAGGCAGCAAATCCCTGCTCTGGACGAAACTGGAATACAGCAAGAGGGGGCTGCCTTGGGACCTGCTGTCCCATGGAGCTGGGGAGGGGAAGCTGTGGAGCAGCTGGCCGGCCCTGGTCCAATGACACCTGGGCCTGCCCTGGGTAAGGGCTGCCTTGCCGCAAGGCTTGGTTCTGCTGCAGCAAATTCTGCTGATGCCGCTGCATGAGCAGAGCCTGTAGCTGCTGCTGCTGTTGAGGAGTGAGGTTCCGGAGCTGTGGATTTTTAGAAATGACTCCCTGAAGCTGAGCCCGGATCTGACCCATTACAGGGCTGGCCAGGAAGTTTTGGCCTTGGGGGGATGACTGTGGAACCATCATGCTTTGCTGCTGTTGCTGCTGCTGCTGCTGCTGCTGCTGCTGCAAGGACATTATCAACCCAGGGGTTTTGGAAGGTCCAGCCGGGCTCTGAAGGCGCTGCTGCTGCTGCTGCTGCACAAGTTGGGCCGGTAAGCCTTTGGAAGGTTGTTCCAGGTTTTGGCCCACAATCCTTTGCTGTGGAGCCATGGTGTTCTGCCCCTGGCTTTGCTGCTCCATCTGTTGTTGACTGAGCAAGTGGGGAGGCTGAGGGGCCTCCCGGTGCTGATGGTGGTGGTGCGGCGGTTGCTGAGGAGACACCTCTTGCTGCAAGATACCATCCATTGTCGGGTGAGTCCGCAGGGGCTGCTGCAGATGGCTGCCTTGCTGCTGCAGGTTACTGTTGGGCTGCTGTTGCTGCATCTGCATCTGCAGAGGGCCCAGCAGGCTCTTCTGCTGGGAGTCCAGGTGAAGCTGCTGTGCTTGGCCCAGATCGGCCGGCTGCTTCTGGGGTTCCCCATGCTGCTGGAGCATCAGCTGAGAGGACTGCTCTTGCAAAGGGGCTCCGTGGCTGGGCATCCCTTGCTGGTCAGGGGGATTCATCTGCCCACCCAGCTCCTGGCCTCCTAAATGGGGCCGCAGCTGCTGCTGCTGCAGGACTGCTCCCTCCTGGGGAAGGACGCTGGAGCCTTCCGGCCCTCCCTGCTGTTCCTTCACAGCCAAGCCCTGCTGTTGCTGCTGCTGTGCTGGCAGGGCTGGCTGCATTCCCTGACTTGAGTGCAGCGGCTGGTTCAGAGACCCCTGCTGCGCAAAGTGCTGGATAGGCTCGGGGGCTATGCCCTGCCCTTGGCTAAGGGCACTTGGTGGAGGGGCCTGGGACAACATTCCTGGCTGTGTGCCCTGCCCCTGGCTGAGGAGGGCCTGGTGCTGGGCGAGGGAATTCTGCTGCTGCTGCTGCTGCTGCTGGCCTAGCAACCTCTGCTGGCCAAGCAGCCCTGCCGGGTGTGGTGTTAGTGGCGGTGGTGGCGGCTGCTGCTGCTGCTGCTGCTGAGGAGACAAAAGAAGCCGGTGCCCCATCATCCCCTGAGTCTGCTGGGCCAGCTGCTGAGGACAACCCAGGGCCCGATGCTGCTGAGGAGTCAACAGCATTGGCCTCTGGGCAGCCTGGTGGCTTAACACACCCTGATGCTGCTGCAGCATGGAGTGCCCTAGTATGACTTGTTGCTGCTGCTGCTGTTGCTGCGGAGAGAGTTGCTGGATCACAGCTCCTGGCTGGCTGTTCAGCAGCCCTTGTTGCTTAGGGAGCAGGTTCTGATTTGGCTGCGGGGTGGGTGGTGGTGGCGGCGGCGGCTGACCCATCAAACCAGACTGGCCGACTGTGCTTTGTTGTTGCTGTTGCTGCTGTTGCTGCTGCTGCTGCACGGATACCTGTCCCATCAGATTTTGCTGCTGAAGCTGCTGCTGTTGTTGTTGTTGCTGCACAGACAGCTGTCCCATCATGCCTTGCTGCTGCTGCTGCTGCATTGTCATTTGTCCCATGAAGTTCTGCTGCTGCAGCTTCTGAGCCAGCTGCAGCCTATGCTGCTGCAGCTGCCTCTCCTGTAAAAGGCGGTTGCCGGGAAAGAAATTGCTGGCGGGTGTAGCCCCGGATGGTGGTGGCAACGGGGACTGTTGCTGGCTCATGAATGGCAAGCCCTGTTGTACGGCCATGGGTGCAGCCTGAGGGAGGCGCAGGCCCCCCGCCTGACTGGGCAGGCCTTGTGTCCCCTGCTGGAGGCCGTGAGTGGAAAGCAACTGGCCGGGAAGCTTGTTCATGAGACGAGGGCTTTGGGAGGGGCTGAGGGCCATGACCGTGGAGGTTTGTTGCTGGTGCTGCTGCTGCTTGTTGCGGTACTCAGCCATGAGGTTGGTATGTTCCTTCTGCTGTTTTCGGACCTGTTGAGTGGGAAAGAGAACGTCAGAAGGAACTCCGCGGCTTATCTCCTTTTCTCTTCCCCAGGAGAGGGCATCTCACTTTGCTCTGAAGTACCAAGGATAGAGATTTGTCTCACTCTGAACCCTAACCTCCCCACTGAAAATATACTGTCTCCGCCTGCTCTTCCGCCTAGCAATTGACCCAGTTCACTAGGTAATTCCCCCCTCCTTGTTCTCACTGGACATCTCATTCTGGAACCCGGAATTAAGGAGAAACTTCCTAACCGAGAGAACAATGAACCAACGCAACCGGCTTGCCTTCAGAAGTTGCGGGTGTTCCCATCGCTGGAGGTTTTTAAGAAGAGACAGGACAGCCACCTGACTGAAATGCTATAGGGTCTCCTTCTTGAGCAGGGGGTTGGACTAGAAGACTTCCAAGGTCCCTTCCAGCTCTATTCTGATTGGTTGATCTTTATCTTAATTTGTTCAAACTCTTACTCTTCCTTTTAGTGTCTCTCATTCCAGAGGAAACAACAAGTCTCTTGTTCTTATAGGTTATTAGTTATTATTATTATTTATTCAATTTGTGTGCTGCCCATCTCGGCCATTGTTACATTATTTTGGTTCTGTTTCCATAGGTAGCCATAGCTGAAACCGCACATAGAGCTCTGGGGTACTGAGCAAAAATATAAATGAATAAATAATCTAGGTCCTGCTAATATTGTACACGTGTACACACAGACACAGACACATGTGCCACTTTCTTGGTCAAATCAGGAACTGGGTATATAGAGAGCCTCGATACCAGAACATACCTGATCCAGCTGCTTTTGGATCTTGCTCTGTTGTTCAGTTACTAGCTTCAGCTTTTCAGCGTCAGCCTCCGGGAATTCACGGCCGGCCTTTTTAGCCGTCCGCTGCTTGGCACACAGGGCCTTGCGGGACTTGCGGTGCACCCCAATTTGCTCCTCCAGCACCTTTAGCTGCATCTGGAGAAGCTGCTGGGTGTGGAAAAGCCACTCTTCATACTGACGCTGATCAGCCTCATCTGGAGATGGAAACAGAAGATGAGGATTTGGGTAGCTGGAGAGCCATGCCTGTGAATCATAACTTGCATAGGGAAAAACAAAAATTGCTAACATCTGCAACAAGTCAAGACCGAACGCTGCAGGAAGCAGCACAGGATAGGTACATCTGCTTGTTTGATATTAAAATCTTCAGGGTTTTTTTTTCCTTTACTTCAGATTTTTGGGAGCAAACTTGGGTGAGGCTCTGGGCGAAAGGTAGAAATCAGCGCCAAACAGCACCCTGAAAAGCGGCAGGATGAGAATGGTCAGCCCGATGCTGGGCAAGAGGCAGGCCGGGCGAAGGCACCGCATGGACAATCCCGGGCACGAGGAGGACGCAGGAGCAGGTGAGAGGCCGAGGGAGATTCTCCCCCCTGTCGCCATCACTGCTAGCATCTCCTTCCTCCGTGGCCGTGACAGCTGGGGCTGATGGGAACTGTAGTTCCCCCCAGGGCAGCAGCGAAGCAAAGCGGAGGCGGCTCCTGCCCTTTCCCGGGCTGGAGACCTTGCGGCGGCAGACGGCTCTGCTTACCCCACGGGGCTCCGGGAGCGGTACAGAGCAGAGCCTGCCCTGGCCGACAGGTGAATGGTTGCAGCGCTGCCCGGATGCGCGGCTTGCTTAGACACCCCCCCTCCGCTTGGCTCGTGAAGAGACCTTTTCCAAATGCATGTCAGCTCAAGTCTGACTTTGGATCTCATTGGCTTTGTTTGCATCACATGGTTAACTAACCAGGTCAAATAAAGCCGTTTTTTCCCCAACCCAAATTGAAATCTTAAAAAAACAACAGAGTTCACAGGGGTCTGGAACGGATCGATCATATTTCCATACAACCCAGTGGGAAAATTTGTTTCTGTTCACAACCAACTCGGTTCACGACCAAAGTTATGGAACGAATTGTGGTCGTGAACAAAAGGTTCCACTGTAGACTAAAAAAGAAAATATGACTGAATGACAACAGTCATTTTCAAGGTTGCATATTATTTTTCATCAAGATTTTGGCCAGTTTTAAAAAATATTCAGTCTGTTTTTATAGCAATTGGAGATGCAATATATAAAAATGAAGGTTAGGAAGTATGCTTCCAAACAATTCCTCATTTTCTCTTTAGCATGTAGTATGTCCAATTTGGTCCATTACTTCAGAACTCGTAAATTTCCCAGACGATAATTTAGGCTCTGCTGAGAACTGATGTGGGACCTTGAAAAAGTTCCTTCTTAGTTATTTCTGAGAAAGGCATCTACCCGCACCTTCCTTGACTTTCCACGTACAGCTGAAGGAACATGGATGCCTGGTTTTAACACAACAAACCAATACAAGTAAGAATTGTGTTACTAGCTTTCGGTTTCAACCTTCCACACATTCATGAACAGAAATGTTTATGCAGCACAGAAATTGTACTTGGAACCAGAAAGCAATAGTTATTCCAAATTAAGCAATCCAATATGATCTCAGCAAACGACTGCTAAGATGAGCAAGAAGAGACTTTAAAGAAAAACACTACCCAGCAGAACCCAGCCTAGATGGCCAGCTACTCACTGATGACACCTTGAGCAAAGGTTGGAGGGTTTGGACGAGCCTGTGCTGGATCATTGTTGCGCTCCTGCAAGGAATGTTAAATTATAAGGACTACAAGCCACCTTAACTTTTAAAATATTTTACAATAGCCATTTCATTTATGCACAAACTACCTCAAAGTGGATAAAGAAAACCCTCTTCCCTTTTATTTAACCTAATAAAACTTTTATGGCTAAAAATGAATCTCCACCTACTATTTTCTCTGTAGCAACTCTAGCCAAAATCCTTATTCTCCACTGCCAATTGTGCATAAACATTCAGCCTGGCAGGGAGGAGGAATCAAGCACTGAGTCAGCCTGGAGTCACTGCGCAACTGCAAAAGAGCTAGGACCAACACCTCCCCCAACCCCCAAGGTTCCTTGGAGCCTTATGTAATAGCTCCCAGGAGAAGGCTGCCAGACGAGGGGAAGATTCCTGTATTATAGGCAGAATCAAATAAAGCAATTAGCTTGAACTCTGCACATGTGGGTCTGGTTGTTGCACCTGACACCAACTGAATTACCTCAACTCCCCCCAAGCCCACCAATAGGGTTGCCAATCATTGCTCACCTGCCCTCCAGTTACAGGTAAAATGTGATTTGTCATTTCAGATGAAGATGAAGCTCCAGATAACCTCTGAGCCAGCAAGGAGACTTGTTGCCTAGAAGAATGCAGGTCACAGAGTGATTGGAAGATACCACATAAATACTATATGTTAGGATATGGATATCTCCTATCTAGAGTGTGTCAGGTAAATAAGCTAAGAATGGTAATTAACTGATAATAGGAACAGTATAGCTTTAAAAAGAAAGAGTCTTTAAAACGGCTAGAAGTGTATGAGGATGTCGTGCTTCCTGCAGGAGAAACACTGATAGGGTCTGAGTGGCTATTTAAGGTAAAACAGGGTGTTGATGGTACTACGTCTTGTAAAGCAAGATTCGTTGCTCAAGGGTTTGGTCAAACTGCATCGGATTATGATGAAGTTTTTTCACCTACTTAAAGGGCCAATTCTTTAAGAACAGCTATAGTTTGGGCAGCAAGACATAAGTATTATATACATCACATAGATGTTGAAACAGCTTACCTTAATGCACCACTGAGGCACACTATATATTTGGAGAAACCACCAGGAATATCAGATAACAAGACTGGTTGTTGGAAATTACTGAAAAGTTTATACGGGTTGAAGCAATCAGGGTACGAGTGGAACCAATGTATAGTTAAAACATTGAATAAGTTAGGGTTTATTGCTAGTTTAGCAGATCCTTGTTTGTAAGGAAACAAACTGTGTACTGTGTAACAATATATTATTATTTATTGTTTTACATAGATGCACACACACAAAATATCACTTTAGGTTAAGGAAACCTATCCCCGCTTTAATAATTCAGCAGAAAAAGATAATAAAAAAAAAAAAACACTTTAGGTTTCTAAAACACATATAATTCTGTTAATAAAGAAAGCTAATAATTGTTCCAATAATTCTCACAAATGAGATTGGAAAGTGACATTTGAGAATAGGAAAATAAACCCCAGAGTTAAATTTTCAGAATCAAGTCTATCTCATGATATTTCCATTAATATTCCTCAAAGCTTTTATTTCTCACCTAACGATGAAGCAAATCTTAAAGAAAACTTAACTGCTGTTCTCCTACAGTTGCGAAGTTATTTTCAAAATTTGTCATAGAAATAAGATATTCCTAAAAATATCCTTTAGAGAAAAGTTCTGGATGTCTACCTGCATAAGCTCTGAAAACACCGAAATGATTGAGAATAATAATGCTACCTCAAATGCAAACTGAACAGATGCACGAAACATTTTACTTTGCTTCTCTTTAAAGAATGCACCACAAATTGCTGCTTTAAAAACCTGGAAGGCAATCAGTGCCTTCTGAAAGAAAATGGAGCCAGAGATGATCCGGATAGTCAAACTTATTATAGCATGCAGAGAATGTACAATAAAAAGTGATTAGAACAAGTAAGCCAATTGGTCCCTTGAAACAGTGCAGTTTGGAAAAGGGGAATCAATACCACTGAAAGCAAAATTGGAGGGCTGTCAAATCAAGTTAATTCTTATTTTCTGAATGAGTGGAGAAGGATCACCATATGCACCTTGTAATAACCAAATTAGCTTATTTTCAATTCAGTTGTTCAGTAGCTCCTCAATGCTAGTTAAATACTGTCATTCTCAAAATAAGAATTTTGGAAAATACCTAAGCCCTGCTAATAGATTGCTAATAGGAAACATATTTATTGAGAACTAACCCTGATTTATTTTCAAGGATAAAAAAACCTGACACATTCATATTTTTCCTAGCAGACAAAAACACTAAAAAAGTAAAATTATGAAATTGTTGGAATCGGTATGAGTTCATAGTATTCCACTTCACAGTGCAGAAACATGGATCAATTTTCATTTTAAAGTGCACAATGCTATTCTCAATTATAGGATTAAGTATATCTTCCAAATTTATTTATTCCTTGTTGTTAAATATGTGTCAATAACGTTTATAGTGAAACAAGTCAGATGGTGGTTACTAAACTGACAGACTCTAAGTTGTTAACTGCTATTGTTGACTTCTTTTTTAGTGATTTATATGAAGATTAGTCCACATATTTTCATATCATCACTGATGGTTAAAGGTAAAGGTAAAGGTTCCCTCGCACATATGTGCTAGTAGTTCCCGACTCTAGGGGGCAGTGCTCATCTCTGTTTCAAAGCTGAAGAGCCAGCACTGTCCGAAGAGGTCTCCTTGGTCATGACTAAATGCCGAAGGCGCACGGAACGCTGTTACCTTCCCATCAAAGGTGGTCCCTGTTTTTCTACTTGCATTTTTACATGCTTTCAAACTGCTAAGTTGGCAGAAGCTGGGACAAATAATGGGAGCTCACTCTGTTACGTGGCACTAGGGATTCAAACCGCCAAACTGCCGACCTTTCTGATTGACAAGCTCAGCGTCTTAGCCACTGAGCCACCGCATCCCACTAATGGTTAATACTATCCAACTGTTGTGTTTTGGCATTGCTTACTAGTGGTTTTTTTTCCAGTAGTGCTAGTACTTTCCTAGTTTTAGTAGAGTGTAATGGAACTCTTTCTTTAATAGCACATGCATTGTAAAATAATTAGGTGATTTTTTTAAAAAAAAATTCACATACTTCTGAACCAATATAGGGTCATGGCCACTACATAGGACTCACCATTTCAGCCCCTCCCCACTTTGGAACTTTAGCTTGGGCTTGATTATCTGCTGCTCTTCAAAATGCAGTCATTTTTAATTTCTAGACTGTACAAAACAGATGGCAGATTGGATTTGGCCCACTGGCTATAGTTTGCTGAGCCCTGATTTAAATTTTAGAGAAAAAAAACCCCATTGTGCTAAGTTTGACAGTCACTCTATAGTTTAGGAAAATACTTGTTAGAGAAATTAATAGCACTTACAGAGAGAAAGTCAATGATACTTTATTGTTTCCCCCACTCCACCTGACCTTGTTTAAAAGGGTCTTAAAACCTGGCTTTTCTCCCAGGCCTGGGGCAACAGTGGATAGTAGGCCCCTTATGCATTTTTCAACTATTAACAGCAACCAGGGACACAGTGAGATATACTGATTCAGAGTACTGAACAATTATAGGCACTTAACATGTCTTGGGGAGTAAGAAATAGAAGACATTTAAACAAAGTGTGCTTCCATTCAGATAAGTCAATGTTAATTGTGCATTATCTGAGAAATTTAATCTCTTCGCTTATGGAGAATAATCAAATAATGCTAAAGATGTAGTGGAGAGGAAAGAAGGAAGGAAGGAAGGAAGGAAGGAAGGAAGGAAGGAAGGAAGGAAGGAAGGAAGGAAGGAAGGAAAGAAGGAA
>JANHJO010007635.1:38643-49907 GCA_032468235.1 Pseudoxyrhopus heterurus | reverse complement strand
AACTGGTGCACCAGGCGAACCTGTGCAAAGGTCCCTCTGGCCACAGCTGCTAAATGCTGGTCCAATCGCAGCTGCGGGTCCAGAAGGACACCCAGATTGCGCACCCGCTCTGAGGGGGGTAGAGTTTCTCCCCCCAAAGATAGCACAGGAGAGTCAACTGGACCACGAGGAAATTTGGAGCAATAAAGGGGCGGTTTGAACTGTCAGCTGCCTGGATTACCTCTGTGCTGTGCCCCGGGTCATCACACTTCCATACTATGTCAGGTTGGGGGATGGAGTTGCCCAGGCCTATGGCACTGAGGGACTTTAAACTACTTGCCCTGGGTTTAAGGTCAAAGGCATTTCAGGAGCTCGTGATTAACCATGGAAACTATGTACTTAACCCGGACTATTGAGAACCATCCAACTTCCAAAAATGTAAGTGCAGAGAAATAGTTAAAGGAGAGATAGTAATTGGAGTCTGGTAGCATATAAATTTAATAATTACCATCATCATCCAAACCCTCCAATAGCTGTATAATCTCACATTTCCATAAAAACAATCTTATCAGTTGATAAGAGATTGGAACTGTATTATTTGTTACAGAATTTAAAACGCTCTGTTCACTGATTAATTTAGAATCTTTATTTTTTTCTCCCAGACCTATTGCAAATAGGAGACATTGCTTAATTTATTTTTAACCTTAAAATCCAGCAGCTTATTAGATCACCTTTTTCCATTAGGTACAAAAAAATATAATTCAGTGGTGGTACAACCTGTAAAATTCAATGAACAGAAACTAAATACAGGTATCCTCAACTTACAACAGTTCCTTTTGTGACCGTTGGAAGTTACAACAGCACTGAAAAAGTGACTTATGACTGTTTTTCATACATATGACTTGTTACAGCGTCTCCATGATCATGTGATCAAAATTCAACTGCTTGGCAACTGACTCATATTTATGACAGTCGCAGTATCCTGGGGTCGTGTGATCACTTTTTGCAACCTTCTAACAAGCAAAGTCAATGGGGAAGCCAAATTTACTTAACAATTGGGTTACTAATTTAACAATTGCAGTGATTCATTTAACAACTATAGCAAGAAAGGTCTTAAAATGGGGCAAACTCACTTAACAAATGTCTCACTTAGCAACAGAAATTTTGGGCTCACTTGTGGTTGTAAGTCAGGCACTACCTGTATCTAGAATTATGGACTTCATCAACTTTGCCTTATCACCTACTTTCCGTTCTATGGACAGGTATACCAATAAATCACAGAAACTCCCATGGGATTCTCACTCTCAAGACTCACAGCAGATATACTACAATGCAGTGTCTCGAAACTATAGCACTTCCACACATACAACCAAAAGTATGGATCCTGTATGCAAATGACACCCTTGTCATAATTTAAAAAGGAACTAGAAAAGACTCATGAAGCAATCAACAACATCTTTAAAGGAATAAAATTCACAGGGGAAGAAAACATCACCACTATCTTTTCTGGATGTCCTCATCACTAGAGGAAAAAACAACAAATTAGAAACACAATTCATCTACAAAGAACAACCCACACTAACCAATTGGTCCATCACTAACGTAACAATCTAACCTCCCAGGAGAGTAGTTGTATAAGAATATTATTCAAAAGAGCACAAAGACACTGCAGGAACCCAGAAAAAGAAAACAGCTTATATAACATCTTCCAACAACATGGATAGTAGCCATGCAATTTTATCAAAAAGTGCCTGACCACCGAACCCACTACAGTACAAACAACACAATGAAAAGGATAACATTACCATACATCAAAAATAACCAACAGACTATTAAAGAAACATGGCATCACCATAGCACACAAATCAAGTCATGTTCTCATCATATGCGAAATCATAATAAGTAAATCAAAAAGCCCAGTAATCCAAAAATAAAAAATAAGTGTCATCTAAACATACAGTGTAAAGACTGCAACAGCCATTATATAGGGCAAACAGGCAGAAAACTAGCACAGCATATGCATGAATACTAGCTAGCATTCAGAAGACAAAATGAAAACTCCTTAATTTCACAATATATGGACACATTCAATCATATTTTCAGCTGGGAAAATGAAGCCTTCTAGACTATGCCAAACTGTAAAGCCTTCTAGACTATACCAAATCCAAAAAAGATTCCCAGAAGTTTGGCATTCAGACAAATCAGTCACTAATAAACACACAGAAATAAATCATATTATAAACCATTCAAGAGACAACAAAAAGTTAAAGGGGGGGGACATCAGCACATATCCTCTCCAGCAGTCAACACCCAAATAAGCAATAAACAACGTAATATCAAGAGAAAACGACATCCTCACCAGCACTGGGAGGGCAAGCTACTGTATCCTTGACTTACAACCTTTCACTTAATGATGCCTTGAATTAATGACAGGCTCAGAAAGGGTGCTTTACTTCTGACCATCACAAAGATTGCACACATGTTCATGGTCATGTGATCACAATCTGGGTGCTTGGCAACCTGTTCGTATTTATGATCTGTTGCCAAGCACACTGTGACTATGCAATCACTATTTAAATATGCTCTGCCAGATTCCCCACAAATTCAATGGGGAAGCCAGCAGTAAGATTGCAAATGGTGATATTTGCGAAGAGAACTCCCACTCAAGTCTGGATGTTGGGTGAACGAGCTGCTTGCCAAAGGATTTCAGTCCCTGAGCGGAGAGGTAAGGAGGACAAGGTGCCTCAGGGAGATGGGAGTCCCAGCAAAAGCCACATTTGTCTCTCCAGTGACAGGTAAAGTCAATAGGGAAGCCAACAGGAGGTTGCAAATGGTGATTTATGACCACAAAAGACTGCAACCACTCAGGATTTACCTAACAATACCAATGGTACTGTCATCTTAAGTTCATGCAGTCATGTGACATCACACCTTATGTCTGTGTCACCTAGTGATGGAGTTCCCAGTCCCAATTACAACCCGTGAGCAAGGACTACCAGTATGGCCTGGTAACCTAATGTCTTCTAAACTGGAAGTTTAAATGTATATTACTAACTATACTAGATTCTTTCTTTCTCTATGAAACAATAAATACAGCTTTCTTAAAATCTAAAGAGAAAGATGAGTCTGCAAGCTGAGCAGTTCAACTCCAACTGACAATTATGATCTATGACAGCCTTGGGGTCACAACTAAATACAGCTATTTAGCCATGTGGTAGGGTATGGTCATAAATACAGAACAAAACCCATGGATTTTGAGTTTAGGTTAGCATTTTAACCTGAATCCTGTAATTACAGCCCATTTGTTACTATCAAAATAAACAGGATCCAAAAATTTATATTTTTCAAGCCACATTCTCATTAAATCAGCAAAAATGAGAAGTTTGTTTTGTTGCAAACATGCTGTTACAAATGAAACAGGAAGAGCTGTGGTGGCACAGTGGTCAGAATGCAGCACTGCAGGCTACTTCTGTTGACTGCTGGCTGCTTGCAATTTGGCAGTTCAAATCTCACCAGGCTTCAAGGTCAACTCAGCCTTCCATCCTTCCAAGGTGGGTAAAATGAGGACCCAGATTGATGGGGGCAATAGGCTGACTCTGTAAACCACTTAGAGAGGGCTATAAAGCACTGTGAAGCAGTATATAAGTCTAAGTGCTATTGCTATAGACTTTCTTCTTGGCCTACCTTGTAATTATTCTTTATGCTGGTGTTGAGATCTGCATTTAGAATGAAGTAGAAATCACTTGAAGTATGAAGTTAAAGTAGTAGGGGGAAGGAATAGATATAAACCTGAAAAGATAACGGCAATTTGATATTACTTAACAGTAATATTGAGTAATGTCAGTTTGAAGAGGGAGAAACTTCAAGGGCTTGCAAAGAAGTGGCTCTTGCGATGTATCTGGACTTCAAGGAGGAGGGGAAAGAGAAGAGCAGGCTACTCCAGATTCTTGAGAAGCACTCAACAGGTGGACTTGTGGCTTGTGCCTGATTGTTGTGGTGTGACCAACCATAATAATAATATCTCAAACGTATGTTCTGTTGCTAATACTAGATATCAATGACACCCATTTTTAAAGCATTTGAATAGACTATTGTACACATATTTTCATTCTGGTATTGGAATGTTCTATTTCCCTCCAGACTATGCTAAATCATCTTCTGGACTATAAAGTTAACTAGAGCTGAAAAGTAAGGTTTTTGTCAGAGACATGGGGAGAAAAAGAGGAACAGTGGAATTTTGAATTCACCTTGAGTAATGTACAAGCCTTCAAGAGCCACGGTGGTGCAGTGGTTAGAGTGCAGTATTGCAGGCTGCTTCTGCTGCCTGCCAGTTGCCTGCAATTTGGCAGTTCAAATCTCACCAGGCTCAAGGTTGACTCAGCCTTCCATCCTTCCGAGGTGGATAAAATGAGGGCCCAAAATTGTTGGGGGCAATATGCTGACTCTGTAAACCACTTAGAGAGGGCTGTAAAGCGGTATATAAGTCTAAGTGCTATTGTTATTGCTATTCAGAGAATTGCACTATAAAGGAAGCAAGAGCCAAATCAAACCAAGAATTAAACAGATTACTTTGGAAATGACAATCAAAGGAAAGAAGTGACTGAGAAATAGCCCAGACACTATTCAAAAGTGCAATATAAAGTGCTATTTCAAGTAAGATATATCAAATTCATTCTAAATGTGTGCATGTTTATATACGTATGTCGGTAGTGATAATTTGTTGACTAAACGTGTGCATGTGTGTGAAAGAGGAGGAAAGCGTACACTTACAAGTTCATAGTTTGTTGGTTGGAAAAGATGCTACCAGACTCCCAATTTTGGGCTACCATAGAATAAAAAAGTTTTGTTGACCATTCTTAATAATGTTTTTTAGTATGAATCTGTGGTTTGGCAGGAGATTAATCATGTAATTTTCTCTATGTGGCAGTTCTTTGTGGGCTTGGATGCCAAACAAGTTTCACTTCTGATGTATTTGTAGAAAATCAACTCCAACATTAACCTCTTTTTGCAATTACTTGTAAGGATGAGATGCTCAATCCTTGATGCTCCGTTCCACAGGATTAGCAGTACTTTTCCTAAGGAGAAAATATTTTTGGAGGATGCAGCTATATTAAAGCCCTCTGAGTTGAATTGCTAGGCTTTGGCGAGGCATTTCATTCAGCACGGCTTTAGTGTTTTGTAATCTATGCTTTATAGATTAATATAATGTGTGAGTCCAGCCATAGCTCAATAAACTATGGTTGGGCTTAGTGCAACTGGATATTTGAGCCCAACTGGAACCCAATCAGTTAGAATTGCAACTAAAAAAAAGTAGAGGATTTTGCTTTTGCTGACTGAAATAGGAATATATGGAAAAACATATCACAAATTCAATTTTCTGGATGATAAGGGACTCTTTATGTTCCAGAAGTATCTCTAGAAGTATCTCTACAGCATCTCTACAGTCAAAAGAAGTCAAAATAGTGGCTAGTTTGATCTCTCAACCCTTTCTCCCATATTCCACATGTGTTGCCTGTGTGATGTACCTAAAACATGTAGAGATTTGATTGCATTATCACAGCTACATCTTGCCTTTTTTTTTACTATATCCTACAGATGCTCAGTCTGCGTTCTATCTAAAACATGATCTCAGCTGGAAAGGCAAAGTTATATAGGGGCCCATATGCAGCTAGACGTAATGTCTCTCTTATGAAAAATGCATTCTATACTCTGCAAAAGAGAAAGGCCTTTTGATTGTTTGTCGTGTGTGTATGCATGCATGTGTATATGAGGCACACATATCCATCGCCTGTTTCTCAAAATTCACAGTTGGGTTGGATTTTCATTAAGACCAAGCAACATGGAAGAAAATTGTGAAATCTTTCAAATTCTACAGCATCCTTTATGATGCAAGATGGAAGGTTGCCATAAATGTGAGAGGTTGGAGATTCTTCTATGCTGATTTGCTTGACCCTAGTAAAAATATAGGGGGCGCAAGCGCTCAGGGGTTAAGAAGCTGAGCTTGTCAGCTGGAAAGCTGACAGTCTGGGATTGAGACTCAAGCGCTCACAATGGCTTGAGCTCCCATTTTGCCTCAGCTCCTGCCCACCTAGCAGTTCTAAATCATGCAAATGTGAGTAGATAAATAGGTATCACTTTGGTGGGAAGGTAACAGTGTCCCGTGTTTTTCTGCATGCTCTGCACTCCGATGTTATGACATGCTGGCCCATGACCATGGGAGAATCTGTGGCTCCCTCAGCTAAGAAATGGAGAGAAGCACTGCTGCCTAAAGTCATACTCAACTGGATAGGGAAAACTTTACCTTTACCTAATAAAAATATTACACATGGAATCTGTATTTCTATGGTTACTCATTTAATATACAATCACGATATTATACAAACAGTCCGTGCGTTCCTGCCTCCCAACAATAATTTGAAAACATTTGGAATTTAAAATCTTCTCTTTCCTTCTGGATCCAGGCTCTTAGCACTACAGTCCTTGATTAAATAACACATTTTGGTTGTATTGTTTTTACCACCTTTCTCATTCAATTCTTTGACAGCATTTCCTCTCAACTGAATATTGTTATCACTTCTTAATTCTAATTTTCTTCCAAGCTGCCTATATTATCGCCCCCATTTCCATTTCAGAGTCTCAATTCTTACTGTTCAATTTACTAATTGGCTTTTTACCTTTAGATCCTATTGCCTGCTATGTGATTCTGCTTAGGCAGAGTTCTCCCTTACAACCCCTTTTGCTTGCTCACTCTTTCAGCTCCCTCTCTCTCTCTATTAGTTGCTAGTTAGTATGTTTGAAAAAAACACACTTGGGTGTTTTTAATATTGGTATTAGTATTAATGTTATAGAAACTCTATCACACTACCTGCATGGTCTTTCATGGCTTTTATGAATGAAATTATACCCCACTGCAATGTCTTCAGGGCTTCTAAGCAGTACAAAAATGGTGTTACTAGTTTTGTTTCTAAATTGCTTACCGTATTTCCATGTAGATGCATTCATATCTTTTAGGTGGTGGAGACATATAATGGGAAACTCAGAGGTAGTTGATTTATTTTATTAGATTAGATTGAATATTTGTGCTAGTTCATAAAATAGCGTCTGTAGCACACATTGCACACAGTATGTGAGCTATGAGTTCAGCAGGGTTTACTCATAGATAAATATATAGGATTGCAGTCCTTTTCATCTTTCAAATTTGTATTGCTTTTTTTTTCTTGCTATGGATATTCTTTGTCCTTTCTATTGTTTTCCGTGCAATTTCCCACTTCAGCCCACTGCGTTCAAATAATATCTCACTTTAAAACAACTTCATTCTGAAATACTGTTTTTTTCCTCTTGCTAATATGAGACTATTTCTCCTTCTTTTATTCATTTTTCTGTATTTGCATTTATTTTATGTTCCTGGTTTTGTGGTGATAAAGATATTTTACAATAACTCTTACCTGGATGTAAAGCTATTGTTGTTATAGTGCCAAATGACAAGCCCATCAAAATTGGATGACACTTAGTATGATAGTAAGGTACAGCTGAAGATATTTTGGAGTATTGATGGTGTCTATGATGTGGCCAGAGTTAATGGACTATCTAGTTGCTGATGTTGCCATGCAGGAAAAGAAAATCAAAAGCTGGAAACATAGGACATAGAATAACAGAGTTGGAAGGGACCTTGGAGGTCTTCTAGTCCAACCCCCTGCTTGAGCAGGAGACCCTATACCATTTCTGTCCAGTCTTTTCTTAAAAGCCTCCATCGATGGGGCACTCACTACTTCTGAAGGCAAGGCATGGTTAATTGTTCTCACTGTTATGAAATTTCTCCTTAGTTCTAGGTTGCTTCTCTCCTTGATTAGTTTCCATCAGAGTTATGATGGAACATGGAACATAACCAGCATGAACAATGGAAAATTTAACACAATTAAAGGTGAAATGAATTGACCATACATTTTATACATCAGCAAATAGACAAAGAATGGAATTGGATACTTTAGGTCAGAAAATCTGCGTGTTCACTAAGACATGAAAGATAAAGAAGACATGGCATTGCTTTCATAGGCAAGTTATAGCAAAGACAATTCAATTCAATTAGTGACTGAATAATGTCAATTCAGTTTCACAGACAACCACTTACTATGGTGGTTATTCAAATTTATGCTCCAATCACTGTTAAAGGGACGTTGATGAGTTTTATGGTTGAATTCACTGTTTATAGGATATCTGAGCAAGATGTGGTACTTTGATTGGAGATTGGAATGCCAAAGTTAGAAATAGTGAGGAAAGTGTAGTTACAGTATCACAAGTTAGGAAGAAATAGCCCTTTGTCTTTTAGAAGAAAACCACTTTCTTTTTTTACTATATCTGGTTCCCATTGCACTTTTTGAAACTTATTTTTAACAGAGCTAAATTAAGTAACTGGCTAAGAAATAATCCACAAGAGTTGTTCTGGATACAAAGCAATGTATTTCATTACTGCTTTCCTATCTAATATGGTCTCAAGTTCTATCATGAAGGGATTAAATAAATTAAGCTAGGAATTGTAATTATTGTTAAAAGGATAAAAATGTCAGAAATAACATTAGTGTTGTATGAAGCTCTTACACTGTTGAAGAGGCTTAGATCCTCTCCCCCTGGTAACAAGACGGTGGTTCAGGTGGTAAGTTGCTGGGCTTGCATACCACTAAGGTCGACAGCTCAGCAGTTCAATTCCTGAGAGCGATTAAAACCGTCTCCTGCTTGGGCAGGGGGTTGCCGGTTTGGGCAGGGGGTTGGACTCAGTGACCTACAAGGTCCCTTCCAACTCTGTTAATATATTATTATTATTATTGTTATTGTTGTTGTTGTCTTTTTGCTGCATTCAGTCAAACTAATTTTGGGTTCCTTACAATGGGCCTTTCTGCCCTTTGTATACAGGTGCACATCTGTAGATTTTACCTGGATAAGGATGAGTCTGAAAAAAATTAAATGTTAAAAAGTTATTGAAAAGATTGCAGAAACAGGTGTCCTAAATTGTTATTTGTATTTCCATTTATTATTTCTAACAGGGAATGTTAGAAAGGCATAGGTAAATTTATCTTTACAACTTTTCTGACATGCTAATAACTTTAATGATCCAATCCTTTAAATAAAGTTATAATCACTAACACTAATGTGACTGGACTATGTTTGATCTAGGGTAGATATGTAAAAGCCCCCAAAGTTTCCTTCTCTTCCCCTGTTAAAGCTTTTTTCCCCCTACAAATGCCTAATTTTCTTCAGGGTTCTAGAGACTGTGACCATTCAGATTTTTTTAAGCAATTCCCAGTAGCCTAGTCCCATGGTTCTCAACCTGTGGTCCAAGGACCCCTGGGTATCTGCAAGGTCATCACAGGGCTTGAAGAAATGTTTTGATTTAAATTTTGAATTAAGTCTTAGGGGTCCGTGGCCATGGTCTGTGGTCACAAAAGGTATTTAAAGGAGGTCCATGGTGAAGAAAAGGCTGAGAACTGCTGGCCTAATCAATAATGAAGAATTCTGGAAAGTACAATTAAAGAGCATCAAGGAACCCCTATTTCATTTGGTAGACAAAAGATTCAAAATGATGTAGCTATCCTCTAAATGCTGATGGGACTGATTTTCCTCATCGCTGTATATTCCCTAATGTGCTGTTTAATTTGTTGTGCTTCATTATAATTAGTACTTTTGTTTCCAATGAATCCATATTATTCTTAATTTAATTCAATCTGTCTGTTGCTTTTTGACCAGGAAGGCCACCTAGTTATTTATTAGTATGTTAAAGCTGCTGTGTCAGTTTGATAATATCAAATGAAAAATTCTCTTTTTAGTCTTCCAAGAGTTAAAAAAGAGGACTAGATTGACTGCTGTCTTTAGACTCAGATCTACTCTGTCATTCACTGGACATTTAATTTAATGGAAAGGTTTTGAATCCACCCTCACAAATAAACACACATAACACACACACACACACACTTACACACAAAGGAATAGACTGAAACTAAGCATGACTACGTTTGGCTCCAGCTCCATATAGCTAAAGTGGTTAACTCAAATGAAAATAAATCAATCAATTTATTGCTTGTTCTTGCAACAGCGAACCAATATATAAAGACTATTCAGTCAAGTCAGTCTAGCAAACCTTAATGTTTGCTGTGAAGACCTAAGCACTGAGAATAAAAATGTACACCAATATAGTGCTCAGAGAACTGAGAAAGGAATTTTTTTTAAAAAAAAGGGTTTACTACATTTACTTATTTTAACTTAAATCTGTTTAGGATTGCTGCCATGTAGCTAAAAGTGAATGCTATCTTTTAATTTATAACTTGAAAGCAGGTATCCATCACTCAGCTTAAGATTTTTTTACAATAAAATGTCATTTAAATGAACGTAGTCCTGCACCTAGAATGTTGCTAGTATGAAATAGATATGCTACCTTGTTCATCTCAGTGCTTTAATAATTGTTGAATAGTTATCAAACCAAACACAAGCTGAAAAGATAATGGTTTATCCTGAATGCAGCTAAGGACAATGCAAAATGTTGTGCTCTCAAAAAGGCTTCAAATCCTTGAAAGTCTTTTTTTAAAAATTTAGTGCAAACAAATTCATATAACATTTGACAAAAGCAGCAATAACTAAAACATATTTCAAAAATGAGTAAAGCATTTGAAAACAAAAAACATTCACATGAGGGAAAAAAGGTTGAATATGATCTAATGTGGAATACCTGTTTTGCTGTTATTGTGTATCTTTTTAAAGAAATGTAAATAAAAGATTAGTTCAGAAAGGAGAGGTCATAGCTGCTGCAATTGGCTTAAATTGATTGACTTTTGTTCCAGCTGTTAGAACATGCCTGGCTGGTGAATTCCTTAGTTTGTGAATTGCACCAACGACAAAATACACTCTTGAAAAAATATGAGGAAAAGAGTAGGATTAACAGGAGAGAGGAATATCTTGTCTGTCAAGCACCAGAATGATGTAAGTCTACTACCAGTTAAGTATTACTTGTCATGGTGGTCCATTGCTCTGACATCTTTAAAAGGCAGTTTGTTATAACCATATAGATGGTTAAATTACTCTGGTTGTGCAAGCATCCTGTTCCTAACTGCACTTTCAAGAAATATCAGTGTATAAGTTTGATGCTTCCCAACTCTCTTTATCAATCAGTTTGGTGTAATGGTTAAGGGAACCAGGCTGGAAACCAGGCAACAAGGACCCATCTTAAGCACAAAGCCAGCTAGGTGACCTTAGGCCAGTCACTTTCTCTCAGCCCTACCAAAGAGGCAATGGCAAACCCC
>JANHJO010007635.1:10162-25606 GCA_032468235.1 Pseudoxyrhopus heterurus | reverse complement strand
ATCTATCTATCTATCTATCTATCTATCTATCTATCTATCTATCTATCTATCTATCTATCTATCTATCTATCTACACATACACATAGGCATATGTAATCAGACTGAATGTGTATATAGCCACATCACAAAGGAATAGAGTCAGTTTTCTTTGTGCTTGCATGGCTATAACAAAGCTTTCAAACATTTTAACAATGTGAGGAGAAAAAAAGACAGTCCCTCAGCTGAGAAAGTGCAATTTTCAAATTTTTACACTGCCTGCAAATGTGACCATCTTGTTTATCATCCCTTTCATTTAACTCCTATTAATGCACATTCATAAGCTAATCCTTTGCACGAGATAGATAATAAACATGTTTTCCATAATGGATGATAGTGGTGAAAATGTGAGATCTGAAATTCCTAGAGCATTTTCTCTGCATTTTCAAATGCTGTTATAATTTTTCATGAAGTAGCAAGAAAATTAAGTTAATGCAAGCCAGGAACAAGAGAAAATGAATTGGAACACAGCATGATTATTCAGTAGGCAGAAAATAACTGAGAAAGCAAAAGATATACTTTTAACAATACTTCCTTCTCAAAACAGTCCTCTACAGTTTTGTGTGTGTCTGTGTGTGTGCGTGTGTGTGACTGGGTGAGATTTTACTGCTTTTATTTGTACTATTCTATGTTAATTTGTCAAGGGATCATAAAAATGAAAAAAATTGGTTTCAGTAACTGTATTAGCAGTATATTTAAGCTTTGAAAAAACAACTGAACTGCAAAACGGGTGTGAAATTGGGGCTCCTGTAAAATCCAAAAGAGAGAGAGAGAGAGAGAGAGAAAGAAAGAGAGAGAAAAGTTTAATTTATATTTAAAGCAGATGTAAGATTGCAGATACAAAGTAGTGGTAATATTCTAAGCGCATATTTTAGGGACTTCGTCCCTTTTCCAAACCTCACTCATGTGGAACATACACTCATTTCTGTAACAAAAATTCTTTCTACTCTATTGGCAAAATGAATAGCATCAACTCACGATATTTAAAAATTTAGTCACATCCACATCTTGCAGCCTATAAGGAGCTTTCACGCTTTTGGGCTCGCTTTAGATCTTTAATACCCTTTCCTTTTGTGTCAAGGAGCTCACGAGGCGTAAAGAAGCACTGATAAACCCACTTA
The DNA here is from genome assembly GCA_032468235.1 of Pseudoxyrhopus heterurus. NCBI lineage: Eukaryota > Metazoa > Chordata > Lepidosauria > Squamata > Pseudoxyrhopus > Pseudoxyrhopus heterurus. The sequence goes on along the minus strand of JANHJO010007635.1, from coordinate 24,449 downwards.
GATCCCTTCCTGGGCCGTCACCTCACCCTGCCAAGCAGCTTTAGGTGGTAACTGATCTGTGACAGGCTGCCAGTCAAACAGAGCATTTCTGAAAGCTGACACAAAAGACTGAGTGCTGGAAAAGGGGTAGGGAATAAGAAAAGAAACCAAACTATATCAGCCTTTCTCTCTTTCTCCCTCTCCTCCCCTCTCTCTAGAGCCCCCCCTGCCCGTTCCCCCCCTCCCTCTTTCTTCCCCTTCCTCAGTTCCTGGCAAGGGCAGCTTACAGGCAGGAGATAGAGATCAATAGCCCTCCCAAGCTTGGGACTGCCCCAGTTTATTGCTGATAATAGAGGCAAAAGTGAGAGTGACAGTCAGACAGAAATGGACACTGGCTTCCCATGGGACAAGAAGGAGACAGACGGGAAGACAGTGGGAGAAGAGGAAAACAGAAAGTGTGTGTGTGTGTGTGTCTGTTCAGAAGAATGTCACTATTGATAACCGCAGCTGTTTCCCCCCCCCTCTTCTTTTGGGGCGTCATGCTGAACCACACTGCAGAATGATCCTCCATCACAGCCAACAGTCAGCACTTGATGGGTGCTTAAGGGTTTCACAAGCAGGAAGAGGTCACCATTGACATCCTGGCTTAATTTCCTGAGGTCTGAAGGTATGACACACAAGCAATGACTGTGCTTCAAGGATCTGTCTGTTGGCTGCCTTTGAGCTCTTCAAATGGAGAAATCTCAGCCTGCTGAAATAGATTACATTATTACTCCCAAACACTGGTTTTTCTCAGAGCCGAAGCGTTCAGTAAGAATAGCAAACAGGACTTTTAATTGAATAAATGCAATTCCGCTGTTTTGTTTGATCAGTCTTGAAACATTTGAAGGCAAGGTTTAAGACAACTGCTTCAATATTTTTTTCAGAATAGGTAATCACTTTTTTTCAGAATAGGTAATCAGATTGCCTGTGGGGGGAAAAATGCAGCTTTTAATATTTTTATTTACATTGCTTAAAAATTGCATAGCTTTCTTTGCCCAAGATTATAGTAGATTACAATTGTAATGGCATAGTCCAATTGGTTTCAAGGACCCATTGATCATACTTAGATTTTACCCTACATCTTATAAGGTTTCTTTTGTTATAAGTGATTGCATTAGGTTGACCTTCTCATTCATCAATCTCAATAGTTATTAGTTTGGCATCTCCTAGTGATAATGTTATTTTTTCCATTCAAATTTATATCATTTATATATTTTGTTATAGGAAATAAGAAATAACTTTTTCCTGCTGGAATTGCACTTTTTCTCATCTTCATCTTCATCCTCATCATCAACTTGAGGCATCATCTTCCAACTTGAGGCATCATACATTCTTTTTGGTGAGGGGGCAATTAGAAACCAACAGATTGATAGAGAGCATGTTGAATGCATATTTACATAGGAGCATAACATTTTCCCCAGCATTTATGCCAATTCAATGCACATTCCAGAATCAAATTTCTGAAATATTTACTAAAGAGAAAATATACACCATTTATCCATAGTTATAGCCAGGAACCCCTTCTTCATGGGCATATTTTTGGGCCTCATGATGCTGTTCTCCATTTTAAGACTCCATTTAGAATGCAGTATTGCAGGCTAATTCTGTTGACTGCCAGGGGTTCAATCCTCACCAACTCAAGGTTGATTCAGCCTTCCATCCTTCCAAAGTTGGTAAAATGAGGACACAGATTGTTGGGGGCAACATGCTGACTCTGTAACCCACTCTGTAACCCATTTAGGGCTGTAAAGCTCTATGAAGCGCTATATAGGTCTAAAGGGCTATTGCTATTTCGTTTCTCACAAAATAATCAACCAGAAATAATCAACCAAATGCTTCTGGCATTTCATAAAAAGGAATGGAGACATACTCTCTACTGTTTTATTACCCTGTAGCTGATATTTGGAGACATCTTATTACATCCAAAGGCAGTAGCATTGAATCATTAAGACAAATAGGCCTTGATAATCCTGTCCTCCAAGAATTTCTCTTATCCCTTTTTATGTTATCCAAGTTAATGGCCACCACCCAATATTGTATTAATAAATTATGTGGGTTAATTATGCATTGTGACTGTGCACTCCCTAGGTTTCCTGTTCTTTGGATTGAGAGGAACCACCTCAGCCTGCAGTGCATGGAATAAACTGAATTAAACATATAGAAGAGCAATAAAGATGATTAGGGCACTGGAGGAAAAAACATATGAAGAACGATTACAGGAATTTGGTATGTTTAGTTTAATGAAAAGAAGGACTAGGGGTGATATGATAGTAGTGTTCCAATATTTGAGAGGCTGCCACAAAGAAGAGGGAGTCAAGCTATTCTCCAAAGCACCTGAAGGCAGGACAAGAAGCAATGATGGAAACTAATCAAGGAGAGAACCAACCTAGAACTAAGGAGAAATTTTCTGACAGAATAATTAATCAGTGGAATGACTCACCTCCAGAAATTGTGGGTGCTCAACACTGGAGGTTTTTAAGAAGAGATTGGACAACAATTTGTTTGAAATGGTATAGGGTTTCCTGCTTGAGCAGGGGGTTGGATTAGCAGACCTCTAAGGTCCCTTTCAACTCTGTTATTTTGTTAGAGTTCCCATCATAGTGTTTTCTATATTTGTCACTCTTCTTACTCTGCAATAGAGGTTTGGTTTACAGAAGCTGTGCATCAAGAAAAAACACATGTTTGGTCCTGGCTGTTTCAGTTAAAGGAGAACTGATACAAGAGTACCATTTATTTTTTCTATTAGCCTGTCAGCTGCTTGCAGAGGAGAACCCTGAATAATATAATTCTGGGAACAGTTAATAACTGCAGTGGGTTGTTAGTAGTAAAGAAATGCAGCAACTTCTAAAGTAGAAATTTCCTGGAAGAAGAGAATATAGAAACCTGATGTCCTTTCTTTAATGGAATGCAGCAGTGGCCTCATCTCATCATCTGGCATAAAGGCACGACTCTGAAATTGGTTATATCTGGATAGATTTGGTTCTCCTGAATAGTTGTGAGGCAGGAAATGGGATAATAAAAGAAGAGAAGAAAAATGTAGTTGTAAATGCTATCATTTTTTTTCTTTGAAACTTCCTTCCATTAGGTGCCTCAGATGCCTATGGGAAAAGATTAGCCAATAGAGCTTGATTTACCATTACCTTCACATCTCATTGGTTGCTGTCCCTCTCAACTTATTTGAAAGTGCCATCTCCTGTTCCTTTAACTCTTGTCATCATCTCTGCAGCTCAGGCACAAGGAAAAAAAAACATAAAATAAATACAGAGATCAGTAGAGAAAAAAATAGATTTTGAAGAGAATCGGTCATTTATCCCCATTCAAACTAGAACATGGTACATCTTCATGACTATATTGCAACAGATACTTTAAAAGCTTCCTTTATGTTTCTGAGGAAAAGATACAAGATAGTAGATGGAGAAAGCGTGGAGGTAAGATTAGCACCCAGTGGTATTACTAATAATATACCTCTCTAAGGTATAATTTTCTAAACCCTTTTAAGAAAATATTTTTTCTTAAATGGTCCATTTTCTAAGTCTCTCAAGAGTTAAAAAAAACACCTCTTAAATGGGTTGCATTACTTGTAATATAATGTGTAATATGAGTAAAATATAAAAAATATTTAAAATATGACTTGATTTCAGTACCAAAGTTAATATTTATGGGCTTACTACACTGTCAAATCTTCCCCCTCAGATGAATGGACAGACAACTTTTTGGGAGAAAAGAAGCAGACATTTATCCTCAACTGATTCCCCATTTACTTTGGAATCAACCCAAGGGGCATTTTTCTGTTCCCCTTCCGAAGATTGCTTTTCTTTGAAACGTTCCCTGAACTGTCTCTGTGCATTTGGGATGGGATGTTTTAATTTGTTGCAGGTTAATCTTAACAATTCATTGACTACTTGGTAGATGGAATGCTCCTTCAACTGAGCCAATGCACCTCAAACGTTCAAATAGATTCAATAGCAACAGTTGGATCCAAAATAGCAACATGGCTAAGATTTTTCACATAGCATAGAGAAGATTGCCAATTTTAAATCTGGCAATTGTTTTTTAATTACATTTTTTTCTTTTCCTGAGTTTATTTTTGTTTATTTTTATTCTGGGATTTTTATTTTATTTTTTTAAAAAGTGTCCTGGGCATTACCATGTTACCATTTTCCCAATCATTGGATATACAAAAATTATAACCCCAGTTCATGTTGGCTAAGGAGCTGAATATACATGCACTTTTATACAGAGACAATACTGTGTTGACAGGTATGAGCCCAAAGGACCTTCAGCAAATGGTAGATTGATTATATGATGCCACCAGCAGCATGGATCTGAAAATTAATGTATCAAGGATCAATGTAGTTGTGTTTGACAATGTGATGGAATGTCTAGCAAATCTTGGGAACACAAAGGAGACCAGCAAGATAGTTAAAGGAGGAAACAGGCCATTTATAGGAAAGATTCTTGAGTCCAGAGGAGGGGGGAAATGTGAGAAAGAGATTTAGAATAACTCCACCTTAATTACACTAGATTTAAGTTGTGTGGAAGAATTACTTTGGTTGGCTTTCAAGACTCTGTTAATTACCTTACTAGAAAAAAAGTTCTTTCCAGATCTTTAACAGTCCTTGTTTCCAAGCTTATCAGCCTCAGAGGGTTTGACAATTGGAGAAGTTTGAGAGGATAATTGCACAGTAAAAAAAATGCAAGTAGACAGTATCTTGCCAGATAAAAACATGGATTGAGAAAATTTAACTCATGCAAATGTTTGCAGGAAGTTAATGAACATTATGTGATCTGTTGCAAGGAATTCATGTTTGTCAAAAGAAGTGAAGATGGAGCATATATGAACATGCTTTGTAATATAGCATTGTACAATACATGTACAGAAGATATTTACATATGTATTAGAAGAAATACAAAACTAAATTAAATGCATCAGGAAGGAAGTACTTGAGAAGTATGTTTTGTAAAACAAGAAAAGATAGAGTTAAGAATGAATGGATACTGAAGAAATGTGGATTGAATATAAATAGGTTGACTGGTACAAAAGAACTGTACTGAAATGGTTGGTCATATAGAGAAAATAAATGAGGATCAAATTGCAAAATGAATATATGAAGGAGTGAATGTGTAAAGAGAAAGAGGTAGTCTAAGAGAATTAAGCAGTTAATTACTTAGAATTAACTAGAATTAAGGACAAATTTCCTGTCAGTGAGAACAATTAATCAGTGGAGTGGCTTGCCTCCAGATATTGTGGGTGCTCCATCACTGGAAGATTTTAAGAAGAGATTGAACAGACATTAAACAGACATTTGTCCAGAATGGTATAGGGTCTCCTGCCTCTATTATTCTATAATGTTATAATTACCATACATTAAAGGATCTCAATGAGAACAGGACTTCGTTAAACACCAGAATTAAAACAATGTTGGTGCCAGTCATACATAGGACATCACAACCTAAAAGTCCCTCCCTAGCATAATATCATATCTAATACTTGAAAAGGTAACCTTTGGCAAATCTCTGTATTGGGCAAAGGAATACAGGAAGACTGCTTCTTTGAAATACTAATGTTCTCTGCAAATGTTTTAATTGAGCAGATAAAGCTATTAATATTTGGAAAGGGAATGTCAAATTTTCTTTCCCTTAGCAGTTTCTATGAAATATCATTACACTTTGAAATGTTGTAATAATAAATTCACCTTCAATAATGACAGGAAATATGTAGTTTTACTTTAAATGCTGAACAAGATAAGAAAGGCTGCTGGGTATCATATCAAGCACATTGGCTTTTTCTTATCTAAGAGAATTGATATCTGCAAGGAAATGCATTTTTAAAAAATCTATCCAAATACAGAGTGAAAATGTGTGCCAATCTCATAAACTTATGGCCTGGAAAGTCAGCTCTAGTGTATTTTTTAACAGGAAGAAAATACAGTTCTTTAAAAATCCTCTTTAAAATAATACCATAAAATTTAGAATGGATCAAGAAATGCAGGGATATTTCAGAGATAATAAACAGGAAGGAAGGAAGGAAAGAAAGAAAGAAAGAGAAAGAGAAAGAAAGAAAGAGTTTGAGATTCAAGAGATATTTGAGTTTTCCATCTCAAACATGATTTCAAATAACTGATTGACATTTGTATCATAAAGAGCTGTGGTATGCCCTGAAGAAAACCAAAGATGAAACCAACACATTATGCAGTAATTTAAACATTCTCAGGAAAACTTTGGTTATTGAGTTTCACTTTTTGTGGTGATATTTCTAACTTTTTAATTGCTACAAAGGAACAGCTGTCACCACTAAACCAGATGTGCTACTACTGCCTTGTCAGACAATTGTGTACAATATATTTTACAGTTAAATGGCCATAGAAAAAGTAAGGGCTCTTGCTGTGGTGCTGAATAAATTAATGAGGTTAATAAGGTATGGGCAAAAACATTAGATTTTAATTTTATTAAAGGTATTCTCTACTGTTTTCAACTTGAGTAGCTGAAAAAGAAAAAGAGTAAGACATAGATGGGTGGCTATATAAATGTTTTGAATAAACAAACAAACAAATAGGTTTTTGAGGAAGTTGAGTCTCCTCAGCACTTTAAAATGTCATATTACTCTGGTTTACACACTGTTGTTGTGGTTCACTTAATCATGACTTGCTGAATAAGCCACAGTAGTCTGACTTTACACATTGAGCTATGCCATAAAATATGTGAGAAACCACAGTGGCTGAGCTCACATAACACTGTAAATCAAAATCAAACAAGTCACCCTGTGCCTCAATGCACCATGAATGAATGACACACAAAGTCTGGAAAAGGAGTTGTGTCCTTGCTAGCAATCTTTTATTTAGAATGAATTCTGTGAGGTATATTTGTCAGTGAGTGCAAGTATACCTCATTTAGTTCCCTGAAGCATTTGTGAACAAGAAACTACAAGTAATCCAAAGTTTTAAAAATGAGAATATTTAGATAACCAATTTCACAGGGAAAAGTCAAACATCCTTTCGCAAAAAAAGTCCAAAAAACGGTTACTGTCCAAATATGCATATCTAGGGCTGTTGCAATTTTCTGGGTCTTTTCTCAGAGCCTCTGTGAATATTCAGATATGTTTACAGAATCATCAATTTATTAAACATTTCAGTTCCCCCATAGGCATCCGATGCATGTTGTAATATCATGATTAGACAATAATTTGAATAATGAATATTTTGAACATCATGATGCACGTGTCATTATTTTGAGTCTGTTGCATTTTGTTATGGACACCACTGAATACCACCAAAAGAATTCTGTATATTTAGATTGTCTGCATTAAAAATTTCAGACAGAAGTTATATTAAGACCACAGTCTGAAGGGAGAAACAGATACATGTCATGCATAAGTACACAAGAGAGTTAAAATTATTTGCAATAGTTCTTTGCGCTATGACTCCTAAGTTGAGGAAATAACAAATTGACTGATTTGGTACACAAATTGATATGGTTAGATTGATTTTATGTTGTAGGTGGACCTCTATACTTTTGAAGTTGCAATGTTTTTATTTTCAGGAATAAATTGCATTTCTGGGCATGTGTGATATGCACCAATTTAGAATTATTTGAGTTCTTCATATTGTTAAGTGTGCTTCAGTTTGAAAGAGTGAGAGGCTTTCCTACAAATGCCAGGTAAATTGGTCTGTAAGTCCAGAATCCCTGATTACCACAGAATTGAAATGCTTGAAGTGTTCTAATAATTTCCCATTCTCTATGATTCATGTGCTTAGAACCACAATCATTTCTAAACTGAAGGGTTCTCATTATTTTGAAGTTTCATGTGCTAAATAAATGATTCAGCTATGTTATTTTCTACCATTTTTATATTTTTAGTTTTATTTCTTTGTTTTTAATGTGGGGACAAATCTTAATACCTATTCTGACATGTTTTAGAAGGTTACATACAGAGTTCAGCATTCACTATTTAAAATAGAAAATGAATCACATTTCTTGGAATGCTGTGTTGATGGCTGGGTGAAGAAAGTGGATGGAAGTCACAACATAGGGAAGGAAACTAAAATGGTTACTTTTTCAGACTCAGGGAAAAGAAAGATGAGGGCTGTTGTTCAACCTTCCTAGAAAAATAGAGGAATAAGAAACAAGGAGTATTGTGCAGGCATGGCCCAAGTGAACTGAATATTTTGGCAATGAATGAAGGGAGAAAGTACAAACACAGTTAATCCCTGTTAAAAGTTTTATTTTTATCAAATAAGGTTTTTTTAAGAAGTAAAAACAAAGTAAAATAAGAGTGCTAAGTAGAAAAGTGAAAGGAAAAGATCAAAGAAAAAGAAAAAAGAAAAAAAACCAAATGGCTTCATATCTCTTTTTACAACAGTTACAAATGGATTTATAATTTATCCTCTTTCTTTAAGGTTACATTCTAGTTCTCTTCTTTTCACATTCTAATCCCCAAACTCATAAGCCACAAGTTCCTTTTCCCCATTTTCAGCAGACCATAAAGGATTTCCAATCACTGACAAATGTAGTTATTGTCTTTTCCCTAACGAAACAAGTTAATTTTGCCATCTCTGACCATGAAAAATATTTTTTAAATTTTTAAGAAAGTTTATTTGTGTTTCCTTTCTTTTTTGTTTTTGTTCTACCACAATCATTATTGTAAACATTTCCTTGAAGATGAACATTTTTAACAAGAAGTGTTGATTTATGTTATTTTATTTATATTATAGATTTATTTTTCATATAGTTATATTTATCATTTTTAATTTCTTTGGGAGGGAGGGAAAAGGAATGGAGGAAAGAAAGAAGGGGAAGGGAGGAAGTCAGGATGGATCGAAGGAAGATTTCTGATACTCCCTTATACAGCTTCCCGCAAGGAAACTCAATGGAGAAGCCAGCAGGAAATCGGAAGTCGTGGACCAATGCATGCAAATGCATGGTGCTTTTTGGAGTGTGTGGCTTAGACTTCTTAGCTTTCTGCTCATATGCTTATCCAGATACTTTTTCACCAAATCTCCCCAATACAATATGGAATTTATGCCAGGGCGATATCCTAAGATATAATAATCTCCATTGGGTGTTGCCATCCAAACTAAATCTGGCTGGACCCTATATGTGCCAAATATTGATGTCATTTGGTAATGTTGGTAAGATATATATGCACAAAATCCAAATCATTTGCAGAAAATTGTCTGTGCTCATTTTTAATGGCAATTAGTTGTCTCTTTTGCTTTGGCTCTTTGTACCTGCTTAAAACAATAAGATGAAAATTTCAGTTCAAATGGACTTTTGCCAGTCTCTCTGCTCATACTAATGGGGAATATCACAGGACCTTAAATTATCATGCATATTGTTAGGTATGCAAATATCTGAACTCACACCTTTTCAATCTCCCTTGGACGCAGGAACATACAGTAAATGCAACAAGAGGCTAGTGGCCATGCAAATTCGTATCAGTGGTTTGAATCTCATTTGTCATTCTTGAAGCTAGTTTGTAAAAGACCACTGAATTAAACCATATTTCTTTAGATTGGCTCCTATGGAAGTAATTTCAAAATGAGCAGTGACACCATATGTTATTAATCATGACTGTTAGGTTGAGTCCTCAACAGACCAAATTTTGCTTTTGTCAGACATAACACAGTCATACAAGAACCATTACGTGTTTCTACTTTACTGCAAGAGGAGCACTTAATGCTGGCTTCCTGTCAATCGTTATTTAAGATACATTTATAAACAGTGGTCTTCCTGAGGGATGCATAAATCATACACTGCATCTTTTTTATGCCATATTTTAGTAGAGTGTTAACATGCAAAAATAACGGTTTGTCACTCACAATGTGGATAAACTTCCGTTATGCTATTGTGTTGTGGCTAATCCGTGTACTAAAGGCAGATATAGAATATGCTAGAAGCTTTAATATGTGGCCATTATAAACCTCAAAGCAAACAAAGATGTTAGCTCTCCACCCCCCCCCCCCCATTCCCATAGCCCCTGACCTTGTAACTTTGCTTTTTATCTTCAAATAAAAGAGAAATGCATTTTTCAAAGAAGCCTACCTTGGGCTCAAGGTATTGTGCCCACTATTGCATAATAGCCTGTAAAAATGATTTCCTCTTATTTTTTTTTTCCATTTAAAATCTTTGTTCAGGAGTGTTTTTCTTGTTTTCTCGACTGTTAGATTTTCCAAAGAAGAAAGCCTTGCTTTCAAATGACACCCACATTCGTTCCAGGCTTGAGGTTGATATATTTGCCCTTTGAGGAGACATCCTTTTGCATTGTATAATATAAATATAAGCATATTTTTTCAATCTGATCTTTGCTGTAACTCACTACTGAGTTGTAGTTTTCTTCTTTAAACAAAAATGAAATGTTGTCCATCTGCTGAAGTTCTATGCAAACTCTTCCCTTGATTCGTTCATATTCTGTTTGCAAACCTCCTGCTGGTGATCATTTTTATAGCTCATACGATTATTTCATCAGGTGCCAAATCTTAACTGAGGTTTGCATGAAGAGGTCTGCATACATACAAGTGGGCTTATCTCAGTGACCAATGCAGCCAATGGGATCCACTCAGAAAAATACCACACCTACTATAGTGATCTGAAAAGGAAGGGTATGGTATGTGAGAATGAACTTAGCAGACAGGAAGAAGAGCTACAGACTAAATAACCATGATGCAAAAAGTACCTCGTCCCACAAAAGCAAAAAGAATGTGAGAAATATTTCAGAATGGACACTAGAAACCAGGAGACATGATGTTCTAGTCCTACCATATGCATGAAGCCGGCTAAGTGATTTTGGGCCAGCCACTCTCTCATAGCTCAACTGACCTCACAGGATTGCTGTTGTGGGGAAAATAGGAGGAGAGAGGAGCTTTTTAACTGCTGACATTATTTCTAAATATAATAAAGGTGAGATCAAGATATTTCTTTAAAAGGAGGGGAGGTTCTGTTACAGTAACTTTACAATAAAGGGAGTGTTAGTACTGTACACATGGTTTCTGTTTTTGTTTGGATTGCCTTGAATGGCTGAGAAAGGATGAATCATTGCCAATATTATAGAGCAGGGCTGTCAAACTCCTGGCCCGTGGGCCGGATGCATCACGCGCTGGCCACACCCATGCCTGGTTTAGCGAAAGGGGAAAAAGTCTCAATTCATCATGTGATATAGCTGTGATGACATGAGTTTGACACCCCTGTCATAGAGCATCAGGGGAACTAATGAAGATGGGGGGTATATTGTACAACAGTATGGTTGCTGATTGGGTATTCTGGTACAAATACGTATTTCTCAAATCAGCAAGGAAGCTTACCCATATTTAAAAGTACGCTTGGGAATTTCTCCCTCCTCAATCACCTCCCACTAGATGTCAGCAATTGTGGCTATTAATCTCCTGAGGTTGACTAGATCCAGTGAGGACCGAGGTGTGAATTTAGCAACAATAAAATGATGCTACAAATCATAAGCTTTAATTTTCAGTCATGTAATAAATCTGTGCCTAGTTTTTACATTTGATGTTACATGATTGAATTTTTGTATGCATAGGATACAGGGCTGATTATTTTTGTAGTTCTTATTAATTGCTTCAATTATGAGAGTGATGTGAAATAAGACATTCCAGAAACAGGTGTATATCAGCATTTGAGTGATGATATCAGCTTCCTGGAATAGCAATATTTTGTTTACTGATTCAGTGTATGAAAAAGACAGAGAGAAGGGTTTACTTACGAAAATATAAACTGTCACATGAGATGTAGAACTGAGTCATATTTGTTATGAAGATTTGTTTCACTTTAATTCAAAATGTCAAGCTCTTCAGTTCTTGTTCTAGTGTCACTGTGAACTAATATAGTTACTCCACTACTATAAAAATACTTGTGTAAATATTTTTGTAATGTGTGTTGGATTATATAGGGAATCACATGTTTACCACCTTGTATATTCCCAGTAAGGTCCTCACAAATCTGATTCCTGCATAGAATGACACTGAGCAGAAAAAGTTTTAAGAATCTCTTATGTATTTGTTATAACACTTAAGTTTGGTTGTAAGCGAGAATTAATGTGGTGAAACTAGAAACAAGTCTGAGAAAAATCTTTTCAATGCTCATAAATCTTGAAAGGGCTCAGACTGTCTTAGCCTAGACATGGATTGAATTCACACTTTATGCTAATCTAACCTGCTTTAACTAGATTTGTTGAATAGGGTACAATTGTCTCAGTTCACACATTGTCATAAACCATGGGTTAGAAACACACAATAGGTTCACACAACAGACAAATCAGAACTAAACAAACTACATCATGTATGCCTAACAAAGAGTAACACTAGGAGCACAACTACTTTTGTGATGTACTATAGAATGTACCGCTCTATGTAAACCCTGCATACTCCTGTATTTGAATACTACCAAATGGAGAAATATCCTATTAAAGAAGATTCATGGAAGTACTTCTTGTTAGGTTTGGTAATTTTTTCTCTCCACCTTCTGAAACCTGCTGCTTTCCAGATGTGTTGGGTTTTTACACCCATAGGACCAAATTTGTGTTACTTTTTGGGATTCTGGTTGGAATTATGGGAACTGAAGTCCAGTAAACATCATGTTGGGGAATTTATTTAACTTATTCAACTTTATAATGAGCCATTGTTAATTGGCTTCTAATAATTCCTAATGTTTGTTTGTTTATTTAATATCTATGGCCACCCATCTCAACCAAATGACTTAAATGTTTGATAAATATTTAATGTATCAATAACACCCTTGAATATATGTTCTCAGTCCAACCAAAGAATTACATACAGTTAAACAAGATATGTTGATAAGTAATTCCAGGATAAAGATTTTTTTTTTATGAATTTTGGTTGTCTTCTCATAGTCATCTGAATCTTTTCAGCTGAGATATGGTTGCTCTATCTATATGTCTCCATTTTGCAATGCAGTCAATGGAAGATGTATTGGAAGAAGTATTGGAAGGACTGTCTATCAGGATTGGATTAAAGTCAAACGATGTCCTTAGCATAGCCCCTGAGCCCTTTTAACTGCTTAACTCATAAGACATTAAGACTCAGTAAGTACCGAAAACTAAACTTTAGCATGTTAGTGAATGAGTTAAGATCATGATAGTTAGGGGAAAACTACTTTGTGGTGCACCCCTTCTCTTGGTGCCCTAAGGACATGCTTCTTTTGCTTAATCCATGTTCTGACATAGTTAGAACATATTTGCCTTTTTAAAGTACTGTATGGTTACATATAACTATGGTGGACTATTCATTCAGTATATTACATTGTTAAATTGTGATGTTATTTGTAAAACTTGAATGTGCCCTATCTGAAAAATTAAAGCACAAAGGAAATAGCTCTATAAAAATCCTAAAAAAAAAAGAAAAAGCAAAGAAAAATTAAAACAGCTACTAACTTTCTGACTCTCATTTCCCAACAGTTAAATCCAATGATTCTCTCCATCATAATCACATTAAATTATGCAAGCTGCCCTAGATCAAATCTCTGTTCCAAATATTAGGTAAGCTTGTACTACAATATGTTAAAAGCAAAAGCAGCATATTTTTATTAAAGTTTTTAAACAAGAAGGTAAAAGCTAATACAAACTAAAGGACATACAGTAAGAAAGGAAAAAAGAAAAAAAGCCAAAGAAAAAGCAGAAAGTGCAAGAAAAAGAAAAAAGCTTAAAAAAAAAAGAAAAGAAAGGGAAAAAAAGATATAAAGAAGTGGCTTTCCATATTTTTCCCAGCAATTATAAGTACAATTGACTTGTCTCTCTAAAATTACATCACATTACTCTTCTTTCTATAATCTATCCTATCTAATTGTCAAAACCATAAGTCTTGTTATTTTTTTTCATTTTATGCAAAAAGTCCATAAGAGGCTTCCAGTCATATGGAAATAATAACTTTTTTTTAACTAATTGGAGAAGCTAATTTATCAGTTTCAGCAAAAATCTGTCAACTTCATCAAGTATTCATCTATAGTAAGTAGTGTCCAATCTTTCAATTTCTGTGCATACAGTAATCATGTTGTTGCGACCATATCTTGAAACAATATCCCAAAGCTTTTTTCCTAACTGTTTTTCCACTGATTCTAAAAGGAAAAGTTCTGGCTTCAACTGAATTTTGATCTTTAAAAACCTATATACATTTGGATCCATTTTTTAGCTTTTAAAACATGTACACAACAATTGTGTTGTTTCTGATACTATCTATCTATCTATCTATCTATCTATCTATCTATCTATCTATCTATCTATCTATCTATCTATCTATCTATC